>OX465286.1:1900944-1930944 GCA_949987705.1 Thereva unica
AAAAAATAAAAAGAAAATCCGCATTTGCCCCTAAGGGGGTCAAATCTCAAGGTTAAAGTTTGCCCCCTCCTAAAATGCACCCTATGCACGCCACCCATGTCTAAATTATAAAACTAGTTAATTACAATGTAATAATTACTAATCAATCGATAGAAAGTCATTGCACCTTACAGGGGCCTCAAATTACATCGAATTGCACATGCCTCAAAAAGTGCATTAAAAATGCATTAAAATTGACCTTAATTTACCTCCCACGCCCTCAAAATAAATGGTAGGAGGGTGTATAACCGCTCAAAATTTGCGTAACGGTCCCTACTACATGGGAAAAATACAAAAAAAAATCCACCTTGCCTCTAAGGGGGTCAAAAAAAATTATTTATGGTTGCAACAGGTAAAATGCACTTTATGCACTTTACTAAAATCGTCACCACGGCCCCAAAAAAAATGGTAGGAGGATGTTTGACCCCTCAAAATTTTCGTCTTGAAGCGTACTACACGCAAAAAATAAAAAGAAAATCCGCATTTGCCCCTAAGGGGGTCAAATCTCAAGGTTAAAGTTTGCCCCCTCCTAAAATGCACCCTATGCACGCCACCCATGTCTAAATTATAAAACTAGTTAATTACAATGTAATAATTACTAATCAATCGATAGAAAGTCATTGCACCTTACAGGGGCCTCAAATTACATCGAATTGCACATGCCTCAAAAAGTGCATTAAAAATGCATTAAAATTGACCTTAATTTACCTCCCACGCCCTCAAAATAAATGGTAGGAGGGTGTATAACCGCTCAAAATTTGCGTAACGGTCCCTACTACATGGGAAAAATACAAAAAAAAATCCACCTTGCCTCTAAGGGGGTCAAAAAAAATTATTTATGGTTGCAACAGGTAAAATGCACTTTATGCACTTTACTAAAATCGTCACCACGGCCCCAAAAAAAATGGTAGGAGGATGTTTGACCCCTCAAAATTTTCGTCTTCAAGCGTACTACACGCAAAAAATAAAAAGAAAATCCGCATTTGCCCCTAAGGGGGTCAAATCTCAAGGTTAAAGTTTGCCCCCTCCTAAAATGCACCCTATGCACGCCACCCATGTCTAAATTATAAAACTAGTTAATTACAATGTAATAATTACTAATCAATCGATAGAAAGTCATTGCACCTTACAGGGGCCTCAAATTACATCGAATTGCACATGCCTCAAAAAGTGCATTAAAAATGCATTAAAATTGACCTTAATTTACCTCCCACGCCCTCAAAATAAATGGTAGGAGGGTGTATAACCGCTCAAAATTTGCGTAACGGTCCCTACTACATGGGAAAAATACAAAAAAAAATCCACCTTGCCTCTAAGGGGGTCAAAAAAATTTATTTATGGTTGCAACAGGTAAAATGCACTTTATGCACTTTACTAAAATCGTCACCACGGCCCCAAAAAAAATGGTAGGAGGATGTTTGACCCCTCAAAATTTTCGTCTTGAAGCGTACTACACGCAAAAAATAAAAAGAAAATCCGCATTTGCCCCTAAGGGGGTCAAATCTCAAGGTTAAAGTTTGCCCCCTCCTAAAATGCACCCTATGCACGCCACCCATGTCTAAATTATAAAACTAGTTAATTACAATGTAATAATTACTAATCAATCGATAGAAAGTCATTGCACCTTACAGGGGCCTCAAATTACATCGAATTGCACATGCCTCAAAAAGTGCATTAAAATTGACCTTAATTTACCTCCCACGCCCTCAAAATAAATGGTAGGAGGGTGTATAACCGCTCAAAATTTGCGTAACGGTCCCTACTACATGGGAAAAATACAAAAAAAAATCCACCTTGCCTCTAAGGGGGTCAAAAAAATTTATTTATGGTTGCAACAGGTAAAATGCACTTTATGCACTTTACTAAAATCGTCACCACGGCCCCAAAAAAAATGGTAGGAGGATGTTTGACCCCTCAAAATTTTCGTCTTCAAGCGTACTACACGCAAAAAATAAAAAGAAAATCCGCATTTGCCCCTAAGGGGGTCAAATCTCAAGGTTAAAGTTTGCCCCCTCCTAAAATGCACCCTATGCACGCCACCCATGTCTAAATTATAAAACTAGTTAATTACAATGTAATAATTACTAATCAATCGATAGAAAGTCATTGCACCTTACAGGGGCCTCAAATTACATCGAATTGCACATGCCTCAAAAAGTGCATTAAAAATGCATTAAAATTGACCTTAATTTACCTCCCACGCCCTCAAAATAAATGGTAGGAGGGTGTATAACCGCTCAAAATTTGCGTAACGGTCCCTACTACATGGGAAAAATACAAAAAAAAATCCACCTTGCCTCTAAGGGGATCAAAAAAATTTATTTATGGTTGCAACAGGTAAAATGCACTTTATGCACTTTACTAAAATCGTCACCACGGCCCCAAAAAAAATGGTAGGAGGATGTTTGACCCCTCAAAATTTTCGTCTTGAAGCGTACTACACGCAAAAAATAAAAAGAAAATCCGCATTTGCCCCTAAGGGGGTCAAATCTCAAGGTTAAAGTTTGCCCCCTCCTAAAATGCACCCTATGCACGCCACCCATGTCTAAATTATAAAACTAGTTAATTACAATGTAATAATTACTAATCAATCGATAGAAAGTCATTGCACCTTACAGGGGCCTCAAATTACATCGAATTGCACATGCCTCAAAAAGTGCATTAAAAATGCATTAAAATTGACCTTAATTTACCTCCCACGCCCTCAAAATAAATGGTAGGAGGGTGTATAACCGCTCAAAATTTGCGTAACGGTCCCTACTACATGGGAAAAATACAAAAAAAAATCCACCTTGCCTCTAAGGGGGTCAAAAAAATTTATTTATGGTTGCAACAGGTAAAATGCACTTTATGCACTTTACTAAAATCGTCACCACGGCCCCAAAAAAAATGGTAGGAGGATGTTTGACCCCTCAAAATTTTCGTCTTGAAGCGTACTACACGCAAAAAATAAAAAGAAAATCCGCATTTGCCCCTAAGGGGGTCAAATCTCAAGGTTAAAGTTTGCCCCCTCCTAAAATGCACCCCATGCACGCCACCCATGTCTAAATTATAAAACTAGTTAATTACAATGTAATAATTACTAATCAATCGATAGAAAGTCATTGCACCTTACAGGGGCCTCAAATTACATCGAATTGCACATGCCTCAAAAAGTGCATTAAAAATGCATTAAAATTGACCTTAATTTACCTCCCACGCCCTCAAAATAAATGGTAGGAGGGTGTATAACCGCTCAAAATTTGCGTAACGGTCCCTACTACATGGGAAAAATACAAAAAAAAATCCACCTTGCCTCTAAGGGGGTCAAAAAAATTTATTTATGGTTGCAACAGGTAAAATGCACTTTATGCACTTTACTAAAATCGTCACCACGGCCCCAAAAAAAATGGTAGGAGGATGTTTGACCCCTCAAAATTTTCGTCTTGAAGCGTACTACACGCAAAAAATAAAAAGAAAATCCGCATTTGCCCCTAAGGGGGTCAAATCTCAAGGTTAAAGTTTGCCCCCTCCTAAAATGCACCCTATGCACGCCACCCATGTCTAAATTATAAAACTAGTTAATTACAATGTAATAATTACTAATCAATCGATAGAAAGTCATTGCACCTTACAGGGGCCTCAAATTACATCGAATTGCACATGCCTCAAAAAGTGCATTAAAAATGCATTAAAATTGACCTTAATTTACCTCCCACGCCCTCAAAATAAATGGTAGGAGGGTGTATAACCGCTCAAAATTTGCGTAACGGTCCCTACTACATGGGAAAAATACAAAAAAAAATCCACCTTGCCTCTAAGGGGGTCAAAAAAATTTATTTATGGTTGCAACAGGTAAAATGCACTTTATGCACTTTACTAAAATCTTGCCCCTAAGGGGGTCAAATCTCAAGGTTAAAGTTTGCCCCCTCCTAAAATGCACCCTATGCACGCCACCCATGTCTAAATTATAAAACTAGTTAATTACAATGTAATAATTACTAATCAATCGATAGAAAGTCATTGCACCTTACAGGGGCCTCAAATTACATCGAATTGCACATGCCTCAAAAAGTGCATTAAAAATGCATTAAAATTGACCTTAATTTACCTCCCACGCCCTCAAAATAAATGGTAGGAGGGTGTATAACCGCTCAAAATTTGCGTAACGGTCCCTACTACATGGGAAAAATACAAAAAAAAATCCACCTTGCCTCTAAGGGGGTCAAAAAAATTTATTTATGGTTGCAACAGGTAAAATGCACTTTATGCACTTTACTAAAATCGTCACCACGGCCCCAAAAAAAATGGTAGGAGGATGTTTGACCCCTCAAAATTTTCGTCTTGAAGCGTACTACACGCAAAAAATAAAAAGAAAATCCGCATTTGCCCCTAAGGGGGTCAAATCTCAAGGTTAAAGTTTGCCCCCTCCTAAAATGCACCCTATGCACGCCACCCATGTCTAAATTATAAAACTAGTTAATTACAATGTAATAATTACTAATCAATCGATAGAAAGTCATTGCACCTTACAGGGGCCTCAAATTACATCGAATTGCACATGCCTCAAAAAGTGCATTAAAAATGCATTAAAATTGACCTTAATTTACCTCCCACGCCCTCAAAATAAATGGTAGGAGGGTGTATAACCGCTCAAAATTTGCGTAACGGTCCCTACTACATGGGAAAAATACAAAAAAAAATCCACCTTGCCTCTAAGGGGGTCAAAAAAATTTATTTATGGTTGCAACAGGTAAAATGCACTTTATGCACTTTACTAAAATCGTCACCACGGCCCCAAAAAAAATGGTAGGAGGATGTTTGACCCCTCAAAATTTTCGTCTTGAAGCGTACTACACGCAAAAAATAAAAAGAAAATCCGCATTTGCCCCTAAGGGGGTCAAATCTCAAGGTTAAAGTTTGCCCCCTCCTAAAATGCACCCTATGCACGCCACCCATGTCTAAATTATAAAACTAGTTAATTACAATGTAATAATTACTAATCAATCGATAGAAAGTCATTGCACCTTACAGGGGCCTCAAATTACATCGAATTGCACATGCCTCAAAAAGTGCATTAAAAATGCATTAAAATTGACCTTAATTTACCTCCCACGCCCTCAAAATAAATGGTAGGAGGGTGTATAAGCGCTCAAAATTTGCGTAACGGTCCCTACTACATGGGAAAAATACAAAAAAAAATCCACCTTGCCTCTAAGGGGGTCAAAAAAATTTATTTATGGTTGCAACAGGTAAAATGCACTTTATGCACTTTACTAAAATCGTCACCACGGCCCCAAAAAAAATGGTAGGAGGATGTTTGACCCCTCAAAATTTTCGTCTTGAAGCGTACTACACGCAAAAAATAAAAAGAAAATCTGCATTTGCCCCTAAGGGGGTCAAATCTCAAGGTTAAAGTTTGCCCCCTCCTAAAATGCACCCCATGCACGCCACCCATGTCTAAATTATAAAACTAGTTAATTACAATGTAATAATTACTAATCAATCGATAGAAAGTCATTGCACCTTACAGGGGCCTCAAATTACATCGAATTGCACATGCCTCAAAAAGTGCATTAAAAATGCATTAAAATTGACCTTAATTTACCTCCCACGCCCTCAAAATAAATGGTAGGAGGGTGTATAACCGCTCAAAATTTGCGTAACGGTCCCTACTACATGGGAAAAATACAAAAAAAAATCCACCTTGCCTCTAAGGGGGTCAAAAAAATTTATTTATGGTTGCAACAGGTAAAATGCACTTTATGCACTTTACTAAAATCGTCACCACGGCCCCAAAAAAAATGGTAGGAGGATGTTTGACCCCTCAAAATTTTCGTCTTGAAGCGTACTACACGCAAAAAATAAAAAGAAAATCCGCATTTGCCCCTAAGGGGGTCAAATCTCAAGGTTAAAGTTTGCCCCCTCCTAAAATGCACCCCATGCACGCCACCCATGTCTAAATTATAAAACTAGTTAATTACAATGTAATAATTACTAATCAATCGATAGAAAGTCATTGCACCTTACAGGGGCCTCAAATTACATCGAATTGCACATGCCTCAAAAAGTGCATTAAAAATGCATTAAAATTGACCTTAATTTACCTCCCACGCCCTCAAAATAAATGGTAGGAGGGTGTATAACCGCTCAAAATTTGCGTAACGGTCCCTACTACATGGGAAAAATACAAAAAAAAATCCACCTTGCCTCTAAGGGGGTCAAAAAAATTTATTTATGGTTGCAACAGGTAAAATGCACTTTATGCACTTTACTAAAATCGTCACCACGGCCCCAAAAAAAATGGTAGGAGGATGTTTGACCCCTCAAAATTTTCGTCTTGAAGCGTACTACACGCAAAAAATAAAAAGAAAATCCGCATTTGCCCCTAAGGGGGTCAAATCTCAAGGTTAAAGTTTGCCCCCTCCTAAAATGCACCCTATGCACGCCACCCATGTCTAAATTATAAAACTAGTTAATTACAATGTAATAATTACTAATCAATCGATAGAAAGTCATTGCACCTTACAGGGGCCTCAAATTACATCGATTTGCACATGCCTCAAAAAATGCATTAAAAATGCATTAAAATTGACCTTAATTTACCTCCCACGCCCTCAAAATAAATGCTAGGGGGGTGTATAACCGCTCAAAATTTGCGTAACGGTCCCTACTACATGGGAAAAATACAAAAAAAAATCCACCTTGCCTCTAAGGGGGTCAAAAAAATTTATTTATGGTTCCAACAGGTAAAATGCACTTTATGCACTTTACTAAAATCGTCACCACGCCCCCAAAAAAAATCGTAGGAGGATGTTTGACCCCTCAAAATTTTCGTCTTGAAGCGTACTACACGCAAAAAATAAAAAGAAAATCCGCATTTGCCCCTAAGGGGGTCAAATCTCAAGGTTAAAGTTTGCCCCCTCCTAAAATGCACCCTATGCACGCCACCCATGTCTAAATTATAAAACTAGTTAATTACAATGTAATAATTACTAATCAATCGATAGAAAGTCATTGCACCTTACAGGGGCCTCAAATTACATCGAATTGCACATGCCTCAAAAAGTGCATTAAAAATGCATTAAAATTGACCTTAATTTACCTCCCACGCCCTCAAAATAAATGGTAGGAGGGTGTATAAGCGCTCAAAATTTGCGTAACGGTCCCTACTACATGGGAAAAATACAAAAAAAAATCCACCTTGCCTCTAAGGGGGTCAAAAAAATTTATTTATGGTTGCAACAGGTAAAATGCACTTTATGCACTTTACTAAAATCGTCACCACGGCCCCAAAAAAAATGGTAGGAGGATGTTTGACCCCTCAAAATTTTCGTCTTGAAGCGTACTACACGCAAAAAATAAAAAGAAATCCGCATTTGCCCCTAAGGGGGTCAAATCTCAAGGTTAAAGTTTGCCCCCTCCTAAAATGCACCCTATGCACGCCACCCATGTCTAAATTATAAAACTAGTTAATTACAATGTAATAATTACTAATCAATCGATAGAAAGTCATTGCACCTTACAGGGGCCTCAAATTACATCGAATTGCACATGCCTCAAAAAGTGCATTAAAAATGCATTAAAATTGACCTTAATTTACCTCCCACGCCCTCAAAATAAATGGTAGGAGGGTGTATAACCGCTCAAAATTTGCGTAACGGTCCCTACTACATGGGAAAAATACAAAAAAAAATCCACCTTGCCTCTAAGGGGGTCAAAAAAATTTATTTATGGTTGCAACAGGTAAAATGCACTTTATGCACTTTACTAAAATCGTCACCACGGCCCCAAAAAAAATGGTAGGAGGATGTTTGACCCCTCAAAATTTTCGTCTTGAAGCGTACTACACGCAAAAAATAAAAAGAAAATCCGCATTTGCCCCTAAGGGGGTCAAATCTCAAGGTTAAAGTTTGCCCCCTCCTAAAATGCACCCTATGCACGCCACCCATGTCTAAATTATAAAACTAGTTAATTACAATGTAATAATTACTAATCAATCGATAGAAAGTCATTGCACCTTACAGGGGCCTCAAATTACATCGAATTGCACATGCCTCAAAAAGTGCATTAAAATTGACCTTAATTTACCTCCCACGCCCTCAAAATAAATGGTAGGAGGGTGTATAACCGCTCAAAATTTGCGTAACGGTCCCTACTACATGGGAAAAATACAAAAAAAAATCCACCTTGCCTCTAAGGGGGTCAAAAAAATTTATTTATGGTTGCAACAGGTAAAATGCACTTTATGCACTTTACTAAAATCGTCACCACGGCCCCAAAAAAAATGGTAGGAGGATGTTTGACCCCTCAAAATTTTCGTCTTGAAGCGTACTACACGCAAAAAATAAAAAGAAAATCCGCATTTGCCCCTAAGGGGGTCAAATCTCAAGGTTAAAGTTTGCCCCCTCCTAAAATGCACCCTATGCACGCCACCCATGTCTAAATTATAAAACTAGTTAATTACAATGTAATAATTACTAATCAATCGATAGAAAGTCATTGCACCTTACAGGGGCCTCAAATTACATCGAATTGCACATGCCTCAAAAAGTGCATTAAAAATGCATTAAAATTGACCTTAATTTACCTCCCACGCCCTCAAAATAAATGGTAGGAGGGTGTATAACCGCTCAAAATTTGCGTAACGGTCCCTACTACATGGGAAAAATACAAAAAAAAATCCACCTTGCCTCTAAGGGGGTCAAAAAAAATTATTTATGGTTGCAACAGGTAAAATGCACTTTATGCACTTTACTAAAATCGTCACCACGGCCCCAAAAAAAATGGTAGGAGGATGTTTGACCCCTCAAAATTTTCGTCTTCAAGCGTACTACACGCAAAAAATAAAAAGAAAATCCGCATTTGCCCCTAAGGGGGTCAAATCTCAAGGTTAAAGTTTGCCCCCTCCTAAAATGCACCCTATGCACGCCACCCATGTCTAAATTATAAAACTAGTTAATTACAATGTAATAATTACTAATCAATCGATAGAAAGTCATTGCACCTTACAGGGGCCTCAAATTACATCGAATTGCACATGCCTCAAAAAGTGCATTAAAAATGCATTAAAATTGACCTTAATTTACCTCCCACGCCCTCAAAATAAATGGTAGGAGGGTGTATAACCGCTCAAAATTTGCGTAACGGTCCCTACTACATGGGAAAAATACAAAAAAAAATCCACCTTGCCTCTAAGGGGGTCAAAAAAATTTATTTATGGTTGCAACAGGTAAAATGCACTTTATGCACTTTACTAAAATCGTCACCACGGCCCCAAAAAAAATGGTAGGAGGATGTTTGACCCCTCAAAATTTTCGTCTTGAAGCGTACTACACGCAAAAAATAAAAAGAAAATCCGCATTTGCCCCTAAGGGGGTCAAATCTCAAGGTTAAAGTTTGCCCCCTCCTAAAATGCACCCTATGCACGCCACCCATGTCTAAATTATAAAACTAGTTAATTACAATGTAATAATTACTAATCAATCGATAGAAAGTCATTGCACCTTACAGGGGCCTCAAATTACATCGAATTGCACATGCCTCAAAAAGTGCATTAAAATTGACCTTAATTTACCTCCCACGCCCTCAAAATAAATGGTAGGAGGGTGTATAACCGCTCAAAATTTGCGTAACGGTCCCTACTACATGGGAAAAATACAAAAAAAAATCCACCTTGCCTCTAAGGGGGTCAAAAAAATTTATTTATGGTTGCAACAGGTAAAATGCACTTTATGCACTTTACTAAAATCGTCACCACGGCCCCAAAAAAAATGGTAGGAGGATGTTTGACCCCTCAAAATTTTCGTCTTCAAGCGTACTACACGCAAAAAATAAAAAGAAAATCCGCATTTGCCCCTAAGGGGGTCAAATCTCAAGGTTAAAGTTTGCCCCCTCCTAAAATGCACCCTATGCACGCCACCCATGTCTAAATTATAAAACTAGTTAATTACAATGTAATAATTACTAATCAATCGATAGAAAGTCATTGCACCTTACAGGGGCCTCAAATTACATCGAATTGCACATGCCTCAAAAAGTGCATTAAAAATGCATTAAAATTGACCTTAATTTACCTCCCACGCCCTCAAAATAAATGGTAGGAGGGTGTATAACCGCTCAAAATTTGCGTAACGGTCCCTACTACATGGGAAAAATACAAAAAAAAATCCACCTTGCCTCTAAGGGGATCAAAAAAATTTATTTATGGTTGCAACAGGTAAAATGCACTTTATGCACTTTACTAAAATCGTCACCACGGCCCCAAAAAAAATGGTAGGAGGATGTTTGACCCCTCAAAATTTTCGTCTTGAAGCGTACTACACGCAAAAAATAAAAAGAAAATCCGCATTTGCCCCTAAGGGGGTCAAATCTCAAGGTTAAAGTTTGCCCCCTCCTAAAATGCACCCTATGCACGCCACCCATGTCTAAATTATAAAACTAGTTAATTACAATGTAATAATTACTAATCAATCGATAGAAAGTCATTGCACCTTACAGGGGCCTCAAATTACATCGAATTGCACATGCCTCAAAAAGTGCATTAAAAATGCATTAAAATTGACCTTAATTTACCTCCCACGCCCTCAAAATAAATGGTAGGAGGGTGTATAACCGCTCAAAATTTGCGTAACGGTCCCTACTACATGGGAAAAATACAAAAAAAAATCCACCTTGCCTCTAAGGGGGTCAAAAAAATTTATTTATGGTTGCAACAGGTAAAATGCACTTTATGCACTTTACTAAAATCGTCACCACGGCCCCAAAAAAAATGGTAGGAGGATGTTTGACCCCTCAAAATTTTCGTCTTGAAGCGTACTACACGCAAAAAATAAAAAGAAAATCCGCATTTGCCCCTAAGGGGGTCAAATCTCAAGGTTAAAGTTTGCCCCCTCCTAAAATGCACCCCATGCACGCCACCCATGTCTAAATTATAAAACTAGTTAATTACAATGTAATAATTACTAATCAATCGATAGAAAGTCATTGCACCTTACAGGGGCCTCAAATTACATCGAATTGCACATGCCTCAAAAAGTGCATTAAAAATGCATTAAAATTGACCTTAATTTACCTCCCACGCCCTCAAAATAAATGGTAGGAGGGTGTATAACCGCTCAAAATTTGCGTAACGGTCCCTACTACATGGGAAAAATACAAAAAAAAATCCACCTTGCCTCTAAGGGGGTCAAAAAAATTTATTTATGGTTGCAACAGGTAAAATGCACTTTATGCACTTTACTAAAATCGTCACCACGGCCCCAAAAAAAATGGTAGGAGGATGTTTGACCCCTCAAAATTTTCGTCTTGAAGCGTACTACACGCAAAAAATAAAAAGAAAATCCGCATTTGCCCCTAAGGGGGTCAAATCTCAAGGTTAAAGTTTGCCCCCTCCTAAAATGCACCCTATGCACGCCACCCATGTCTAAATTATAAAACTAGTTAATTACAATGTAATAATTACTAATCAATCGATAGAAAGTCATTGCACCTTACAGGGGCCTCAAATTACATCGAATTGCACATGCCTCAAAAAGTGCATTAAAAATGCATTAAAATTGACCTTAATTTACCTCCCACGCCCTCAAAATAAATGGTAGGAGGGTGTATAACCGCTCAAAATTTGCGTAACGGTCCCTACTACATGGGAAAAATACAAAAAAAAATCCACCTTGCCTCTAAGGGGGTCAAAAAAATTTATTTATGGTTGCAACAGGTAAAATGCACTTTATGCACTTTACTAAAATCTTGCCCCTAAGGGGGTCAAATCTCAAGGTTAAAGTTTGCCCCCTCCTAAAATGCACCCTATGCACGCCACCCATGTCTAAATTATAAAACTAGTTAATTACAATGTAATAATTACTAATCAATCGATAGAAAGTCATTGCACCTTACAGGGGCCTCAAATTACATCGAATTGCACATGCCTCAAAAAGTGCATTAAAAATGCATTAAAATTGACCTTAATTTACCTCCCACGCCCTCAAAATAAATGGTAGGAGGGTGTATAACCGCTCAAAATTTGCGTAACGGTCCCTACTACATGGGAAAAATACAAAAAAAAATCCACCTTGCCTCTAAGGGGGTCAAAAAAATTTATTTATGGTTGCAACAGGTAAAATGCACTTTATGCACTTTACTAAAATCGTCACCACGGCCCCAAAAAAAATGGTAGGAGGATGTTTGACCCCTCAAAATTTTCGTCTTGAAGCGTACTACACGCAAAAAATAAAAAGAAAATCCGCATTTGCCCCTAAGGGGGTCAAATCTCAAGGTTAAAGTTTGCCCCCTCCTAAAATGCACCCTATGCACGCCACCCATGTCTAAATTATAAAACTAGTTAATTACAATGTAATAATTACTAATCAATCGATAGAAAGTCATTGCACCTTACAGGGGCCTCAAATTACATCGAATTGCACATGCCTCAAAAAGTGCATTAAAAATGCATTAAAATTGACCTTAATTTACCTCCCACGCCCTCAAAATAAATGGTAGGAGGGTGTATAACCGCTCAAAATTTGCGTAACGGTCCCTACTACATGGGAAAAATACAAAAAAAAATCCACCTTGCCTCTAAGGGGGTCAAAAAAATTTATTTATGGTTGCAACAGGTAAAATGCACTTTATGCACTTTACTAAAATCGTCACCACGGCCCCAAAAAAAATGGTAGGAGGATGTTTGACCCCTCAAAATTTTCGTCTTGAAGCGTACTACACGCAAAAAATAAAAAGAAAATCCGCATTTGCCCCTAAGGGGGTCAAATCTCAAGGTTAAAGTTTGCCCCCTCCTAAAATGCACCCTATGCACGCCACCCATGTCTAAATTATAAAACTAGTTAATTACAATGTAATAATTACTAATCAATCGATAGAAAGTCATTGCACCTTACAGGGGCCTCAAATTACATCGAATTGCACATGCCTCAAAAAGTGCATTAAAAATGCATTAAAATTGACCTTAATTTACCTCCCACGCCCTCAAAATAAATGGTAGGAGGGTGTATAAGCGCTCAAAATTTGCGTAACGGTCCCTACTACATGGGAAAAATACAAAAAAAAATCCACCTTGCCTCTAAGGGGGTCAAAAAAATTTATTTATGGTTGCAACAGGTAAAATGCACTTTATGCACTTTACTAAAATCGTCACCACGGCCCCAAAAAAAATGGTAGGAGGATGTTTGACCCCTCAAAATTTTCGTCTTGAAGCGTACTACACGCAAAAAATAAAAAGAAAATCTGCATTTGCCCCTAAGGGGGTCAAATCTCAAGGTTAAAGTTTGCCCCCTCCTAAAATGCACCCCATGCACGCCACCCATGTCTAAATTATAAAACTAGTTAATTACAATGTAATAATTACTAATCAATCGATAGAAAGTCATTGCACCTTACAGGGGCCTCAAATTACATCGAATTGCACATGCCTCAAAAAGTGCATTAAAAATGCATTAAAATTGACCTTAATTTACCTCCCACGCCCTCAAAATAAATGGTAGGAGGGTGTATAACCGCTCAAAATTTGCGTAACGGTCCCTACTACATGGGAAAAATACAAAAAAAAATCCACCTTGCCTCTAAGGGGGTCAAAAAAATTTATTTATGGTTGCAACAGGTAAAATGCACTTTATGCACTTTACTAAAATCGTCACCACGGCCCCAAAAAAAATGGTAGGAGGATGTTTGACCCCTCAAAATTTTCGTCTTGAAGCGTACTACACGCAAAAAATAAAAAGAAAATCCGCATTTGCCCCTAAGGGGGTCAAATCTCAAGGTTAAAGTTTGCCCCCTCCTAAAATGCACCCCATGCACGCCACCCATGTCTAAATTATAAAACTAGTTAATTACAATGTAATAATTACTAATCAATCGATAGAAAGTCATTGCACCTTACAGGGGCCTCAAATTACATCGAATTGCACATGCCTCAAAAAGTGCATTAAAAATGCATTAAAATTGACCTTAATTTACCTCCCACGCCCTCAAAATAAATGGTAGGAGGGTGTATAACCGCTCAAAATTTGCGTAACGGTCCCTACTACATGGGAAAAATACAAAAAAAAATCCACCTTGCCTCTAAGGGGGTCAAAAAAATTTATTTATGGTTGCAACAGGTAAAATGCACTTTATGCACTTTACTAAAATCGTCACCACGGCCCCAAAAAAAATGGTAGGAGGATGTTTGACCCCTCAAAATTTTCGTCTTGAAGCGTACTACACGCAAAAAATAAAAAGAAAATCCGCATTTGCCCCTAAGGGGGTCAAATCTCAAGGTTAAAGTTTGCCCCCTCCTAAAATGCACCCTATGCACGCCACCCATGTCTAAATTATAAAACTAGTTAATTACAATGTAATAATTACTAATCAATCGATAGAAAGTCATTGCACCTTACAGGGGCCTCAAATTACATCGATTTGCACATGCCTCAAAAAATGCATTAAAAATGCATTAAAATTGACCTTAATTTACCTCCCACGCCCTCAAAATAAATGCTAGGGGGGTGTATAACCGCTCAAAATTTGCGTAACGGTCCCTACTACATGGGAAAAATACAAAAAAAAATCCACCTTGCCTCTAAGGGGGTCAAAAAAATTTATTTATGGTTCCAACAGGTAAAATGCACTTTATGCACTTTACTAAAATCGTCACCACGCCCCCAAAAAAAATCGTAGGAGGATGTTTGACCCCTCAAAATTTTCGTCTTGAAGCGTACTACACGCAAAAAATAAAAAGAAAATCCGCATTTGCCCCTAAGGGGGTCAAATCTCAAGGTTAAAGTTTGCCCCCTCCTAAAATGCACCCTATGCACGCCACCCATGTCTAAATTATAAAACTAGTTAATTACAATGTAATAATTACTAATCAATCGATAGAAAGTCATTGCACCTTACAGGGGCCTCAAATTACATCGAATTGCACATGCCTCAAAAAGTGCATTAAAAATGCATTAAAATTGACCTTAATTTACCTCCCACGCCCTCAAAATAAATGGTAGGAGGGTGTATAAGCGCTCAAAATTTGCGTAACGGTCCCTACTACATGGGAAAAATACAAAAAAAAATCCACCTTGCCTCTAAGGGGGTCAAAAAAATTTATTTATGGTTGCAACAGGTAAAATGCACTTTATGCACTTTACTAAAATCGTCACCACGGCCCCAAAAAAAATGGTAGGAGGATGTTTGACCCCTCAAAATTTTCGTCTTGAAGCGTACTACACGCAAAAAATAAAAAGAAATCCGCATTTGCCCCTAAGGGGGTCAAATCTCAAGGTTAAAGTTTGCCCCCTCCTAAAATGCACCCTATGCACGCCACCCATGTCTAAATTATAAAACTAGTTAATTACAATGTAATAATTACTAATCAATCGATAGAAAGTCATTGCACCTTACAGGGGCCTCAAATTACATCGAATTGCACATGCCTCAAAAAGTGCATTAAAAATGCATTAAAATTGACCTTAATTTACCTCCCACGCCCTCAAAATAAATGGTAGGAGGGTGTATAACCGCTCAAAATTTGCGTAACGGTCCCTACTACATGGGAAAAATACAAAAAAAAATCCACCTTGCCTCTAAGGGGGTCAAAAAAATTTATTTATGGTTGCAACAGGTAAAATGCACTTTATGCACTTTACTAAAATCGTCACCACGGCCCCAAAAAAAATGGTAGGAGGATGTTTGACCCCTCAAAATTTTCGTCTTGAAGCGTACTACACGCAAAAAATAAAAAGAAAATCCGCATTTGCCCCTAAGGGGGTCAAATCTCAAGGTTAAAGTTTGCCCCCTCCTAAAATGCACCCTATGCACGCCACCCATGTCTAAATTATAAAACTAGTTAATTACAATGTAATAATTACTAATCAATCGATAGAAAGTCATTGCACCTTACAGGGGCCTCAAATTACATCGATTTGCACATGCCTCAAAAAATGCATTAAAAATGCATTAAAATTGACCTTAATTTACCTCCCACGCCCTCAAAATAAATGCTAGGGGGGTGTATAACCGCTCAAAATTTGCGTAACGGTCCCTACTACATGGGAAAAATACAAAAAAAAATCCACCTTGCCTCTAAGGGGGTCAAAAAAATTTATTTATGGTTCCAACAGGTAAAATGCACTTTATGCACTTTACTAAAATCGTCACCACGCCCCCAAAAAAAATCGTAGGAGGATGTTTGACCCCTCAAAATTTTCGTCTTGAAGCGTACTACACGCAAAAAATAAAAAGAAAATCCGCATTTGCCCCTAAGGGGGTCAAATCTCAAGGTTAAAGTTTGCCCCCTCCTAAAATGCACCCTATGCACGCCACCCATGTCTAAATTATAAAACTAGTTAATTACAATGTAATAATTACTAATCAATCGATAGAAAGTCATTGCACCTTACAGGGGCCTCAAATTACATCGATTTGCACATGCCTCAAAAAATGCATTAAAAATGCATTAAAATTGACCTTAATTTACCTCCCACGCCCTCAAAATAAATGCTAGGGGGGTGTATAACCGCTCAAAATTTGCGTAACGGTCCCTACTACATGGGAAAAATACAAAAAAAAATCCACCTTGCCTCTAAGGGGGTCAAAAAAATTTATTTATGGTTCCAACAGGTAAAATGCACTTTATGCACTTTACTAAAATCGTCACCACGCCCCCAAAAAAAATCGTAGGAGGATGTTTGACCCCTCAAAATTTTCGTCTTGAAGCGTACTACACGCAAAAAATAAAAAGAAAATCCGCATTTGCCCCTAAGGGGGTCAAATCTCAAGGTTAAAGTTTGCCCCCTCCTAAAATGCACCCTATGCACGCCACCCATGTCTAAATTATAAAACTAGTTAATTACAATGTAATAATTACTAATCAATCGATAGAAAGTCATTGCACCTTACAGGGGCCTCAAATTACATCGAATTGCACATGCCTCAAAAAGTGCATTAAAAATGCATTAAAATTGACCTTAATTTACCTCCCACGCCCTCAAAATAAATGGTAGGAGGGTGTATAAGCGCTCAAAATTTGCGTAACGGTCCCTACTACATGGGAAAAATACAAAAAAAAATCCACCTTGCCTCTAAGGGGGTCAAAAAAATTTATTTATGGTTGCAACAGGTAAAATGCACTTTATGCACTTTACTAAAATCGTCACCACGGCCCCAAAAAAAATGGTAGGAGGATGTTTGACCCCTCAAAATTTTCGTCTTGAAGCGTACTACACGCAAAAAATAAAAAGAAATCCGCATTTGCCCCTAAGGGGGTCAAATCTCAAGGTTAAAGTTTGCCCCCTCCTAAAATGCACCCTATGCACGCCACCCATGTCTAAATTATAAAACTAGTTAATTACAATGTAATAATTACTAATCAATCGATAGAAAGTCATTGCACCTTACAGGGGCCTCAAATTACATCGAATTGCACATGCCTCAAAAAGTGCATTAAAAATGCATTAAAATTGACCTTAATTTACCTCCCACGCCCTCAAAATAAATGGTAGGAGGGTGTATAACCGCTCAAAATTTGCGTAACGGTCCCTACTACATGGGAAAAATACAAAAAAAAATCCACCTTGCCTCTAAGGGGGTCAAAAAAATTTATTTATGGTTGCAACAGGTAAAATGCACTTTATGCACTTTACTAAAATCGTCACCACGGCCCCAAAAAAAATGGTAGGAGGATGTTTGACCCCTCAAAATTTTCGTCTTGAAGCGTACTACACGCAAAAAATAAAAAGAAAATCCGCATTTGCCCCTAAGGGGGTCAAATCTCAAGGTTAAAGTTTGCCCCCTCCTAAAATGCACCCCATGCACGCCACCCATGTCTAAATTATAAAACTAGTTAATTACAATGTAATAATTACTAATCAATCGATAGAAAGTCATTGCACCTTACAGGGGCCTCAAATTACATCGAATTGCACATGCCTCAAAAAGTGCATTAAAAATGCATTAAAATTGACCTTAATTTACCTCCCACGCCCTCAAAATAAATGGTAGGAGGGTGTATAACCGCTCAAAATTTGCGTAACGGTCCCTACTACATGGGAAAAATACAAAAAAAAATCCACCTTGCCTCTAAGGGGGTCAAAAAAATTTATTTATGGTTGCAACAGGTAAAATGCACTTTATGCACTTTACTAAAATCGTCACCACGGCCCCAAAAAAAATGGTAGGAGGATGTTTGACCCCTCAAAATTTTCGTCTTGAAGCGTACTACACGCAAAAAATAAAAAGAAAATCCGCATTTGCCCCTAAGGGGGTCAAATCTCAAGGTTAAAGTTTGCCCCCTCCTAAAATGCACCCTATGCACGCCACCCATGTCTAAATTATAAAACTAGTTAATTACAATGTAATAATTACTAATCAATCGATAGAAAGTCATTGCACCTTACAGGGGCCTCAAATTACATCGAATTGCACATGCCTCAAAAAGTGCATTAAAAATGCATTAAAATTGACCTTAATTTACCTCCCACGCCCTCAAAATAAATGGTAGGAGGGTGTATAACCGCTCAAAATTTGCGTAACGGTCCCTACTACATGGGAAAAATACAAAAAAAAATCCACCTTGCCTCTAAGGGGATCAAAAAAATTTATTTATGGTTGCAACAGGTAAAATGCACTTTATGCACTTTACTAAAATCGTCACCACGGCCCCAAAAAAAATGGTAGGAGGATGTTTGACCCCTCAAAATTTTCGTCTTGAAGCGTACTACACGCAAAAAATAAAAAGAAAATCCGCATTTGCCCCTAAGGGGGTCAAATCTCAAGGTTAAAGTTTGCCCCCTCCTAAAATGCACCCTATGCACGCCACCCATGTCTAAATTATAAAACTAGTTAATTACAATGTAATAATTACTAATCAATCGATAGAAAGTCATTGCACCTTACAGGGGCCTCAAATTACATCGAATTGCACATGCCTCAAAAAGTGCATTAAAAATGCATTAAAATTGACCTTAATTTACCTCCCACGCCCTCAAAATAAATGGTAGGAGGGTGTATAACCGCTCAAAATTTGCGTAACGGTCCCTACTACATGGGAAAAATACAAAAAAAAATCCACCTTGCCTCTAAGGGGGTCAAAAAAATTTATTTATGGTTGCAACAGGTAAAATGCACTTTATGCACTTTACTAAAATCGTCACCACGGCCCCAAAAAAAATGGTAGGAGGATGTTTGACCCCTCAAAATTTTCGTCTTGAAGCGTACTACACGCAAAAAATAAAAAGAAAATCCGCATTTGCCCCTAAGGGGGTCAAATCTCAAGGTTAAAGTTTGCCCCCTCCTAAAATGCACCCTATGCACGCCACCCATGTCTAAATTATAAAACTAGTTAATTACAATGTAATAATTACTAATCAATCGATAGAAAGTCATTGCACCTTACAGGGGCCTCAAATTACATCGAATTGCACATGCCTCAAAAAGTGCATTAAAAATGCATTAAAATTGACCTTAATTTACCTCCCACGCCCTCAAAATAAATGGTAGGAGGGTGTATAACCGCTCAAAATTTGCGTAACGGTCCCTACTACATGGGAAAAATACAAAAAAAAATCCACCTTGCCTCTAAGGGGGTCAAAAAAAATTATTTATGGTTGCAACAGGTAAAATGCACTTTATGCACTTTACTAAAATCGTCACCACGGCCCCAAAAAAAATGGTAGGAGGATGTTTGACCCCTCAAAATTTTCGTCTTGAAGCGTACTACACGCAAAAAATAAAAAGAAAATCCGCATTTGCCCCTAAGGGGGTCAAATCTCAAGGTTAAAGTTTGCCCCCTCCTAAAATGCACCCTATGCACGCCACCCATGTCTAAATTATAAAACTAGTTAATTACAATGTAATAATTACTAATCAATCGATAGAAAGTCATTGCACCTTACAGGGGCCTCAAATTACATCGAATTGCACATGCCTCAAAAAGTGCATTAAAAATGCATTAAAATTGACCTTAATTTACCTCCCACGCCCTCAAAATAAATGGTAGGAGGGTGTATAACCGCTCAAAATTTGCGTAACGGTCCCTACTACATGGGAAAAATACAAAAAAAAATCCACCTTGCCTCTAAGGGGGTCAAAAAAAATTATTTATGGTTGCAACAGGTAAAATGCACTTTATGCACTTTACTAAAATCGTCACCACGGCCCCAAAAAAAATGGTAGGAGGATGTTTGACCCCTCAAAATTTTCGTCTTCAAGCGTACTACACGCAAAAAATAAAAAGAAAATCCGCATTTGCCCCTAAGGGGGTCAAATCTCAAGGTTAAAGTTTGCCCCCTCCTAAAATGCACCCTATGCACGCCACCCATGTCTAAATTATAAAACTAGTTAATTACAATGTAATAATTACTAATCAATCGATAGAAAGTCATTGCACCTTACAGGGGCCTCAAATTACATCGAATTGCACATGCCTCAAAAAGTGCATTAAAAATGCATTAAAATTGACCTTAATTTACCTCCCACGCCCTCAAAATAAATGGTAGGAGGGTGTATAACCGCTCAAAATTTGCGTAACGGTCCCTACTACATGGGAAAAATACAAAAAAAAATCCACCTTGCCTCTAAGGGGGTCAAAAAAATTTATTTATGGTTGCAACAGGTAAAATGCACTTTATGCACTTTACTAAAATCGTCACCACGGCCCCAAAAAAAATGGTAGGAGGATGTTTGACCCCTCAAAATTTTCGTCTTGAAGCGTACTACACGCAAAAAATAAAAAGAAAATCCGCATTTGCCCCTAAGGGGGTCAAATCTCAAGGTTAAAGTTTGCCCCCTCCTAAAATGCACCCTATGCACGCCACCCATGTCTAAATTATAAAACTAGTTAATTACAATGTAATAATTACTAATCAATCGATAGAAAGTCATTGCACCTTACAGGGGCCTCAAATTACATCGAATTGCACATGCCTCAAAAAGTGCATTAAAATTGACCTTAATTTACCTCCCACGCCCTCAAAATAAATGGTAGGAGGGTGTATAACCGCTCAAAATTTGCGTAACGGTCCCTACTACATGGGAAAAATACAAAAAAAAATCCACCTTGCCTCTAAGGGGGTCAAAAAAATTTATTTATGGTTGCAACAGGTAAAATGCACTTTATGCACTTTACTAAAATCGTCACCACGGCCCCAAAAAAAATGGTAGGAGGATGTTTGACCCCTCAAAATTTTCGTCTTCAAGCGTACTACACGCAAAAAATAAAAAGAAAATCCGCATTTGCCCCTAAGGGGGTCAAATCTCAAGGTTAAAGTTTGCCCCCTCCTAAAATGCACCCTATGCACGCCACCCATGTCTAAATTATAAAACTAGTTAATTACAATGTAATAATTACTAATCAATCGATAGAAAGTCATTGCACCTTACAGGGGCCTCAAATTACATCGAATTGCACATGCCTCAAAAAGTGCATTAAAAATGCATTAAAATTGACCTTAATTTACCTCCCACGCCCTCAAAATAAATGGTAGGAGGGTGTATAACCGCTCAAAATTTGCGTAACGGTCCCTACTACATGGGAAAAATACAAAAAAAAATCCACCTTGCCTCTAAGGGGATCAAAAAAATTTATTTATGGTTGCAACAGGTAAAATGCACTTTATGCACTTTACTAAAATCGTCACCACGGCCCCAAAAAAAATGGTAGGAGGATGTTTGACCCCTCAAAATTTTCGTCTTGAAGCGTACTACACGCAAAAAATAAAAAGAAAATCCGCATTTGCCCCTAAGGGGGTCAAATCTCAAGGTTAAAGTTTGCCCCCTCCTAAAATGCACCCTATGCACGCCACCCATGTCTAAATTATAAAACTAGTTAATTACAATGTAATAATTACTAATCAATCGATAGAAAGTCATTGCACCTTACAGGGGCCTCAAATTACATCGAATTGCACATGCCTCAAAAAGTGCATTAAAAATGCATTAAAATTGACCTTAATTTACCTCCCACGCCCTCAAAATAAATGGTAGGAGGGTGTATAACCGCTCAAAATTTGCGTAACGGTCCCTACTACATGGGAAAAATACAAAAAAAAATCCACCTTGCCTCTAAGGGGGTCAAAAAAATTTATTTATGGTTGCAACAGGTAAAATGCACTTTATGCACTTTACTAAAATCGTCACCACGGCCCCAAAAAAAATGGTAGGAGGATGTTTGACCCCTCAAAATTTTCGTCTTGAAGCGTACTACACGCAAAAAATAAAAAGAAAATCCGCATTTGCCCCTAAGGGGGTCAAATCTCAAGGTTAAAGTTTGCCCCCTCCTAAAATGCACCCCATGCACGCCACCCATGTCTAAATTATAAAACTAGTTAATTACAATGTAATAATTACTAATCAATCGATAGAAAGTCATTGCACCTTACAGGGGCCTCAAATTACATCGAATTGCACATGCCTCAAAAAGTGCATTAAAAATGCATTAAAATTGACCTTAATTTACCTCCCACGCCCTCAAAATAAATGGTAGGAGGGTGTATAACCGCTCAAAATTTGCGTAACGGTCCCTACTACATGGGAAAAATACAAAAAAAAATCCACCTTGCCTCTAAGGGGGTCAAAAAAATTTATTTATGGTTGCAACAGGTAAAATGCACTTTATGCACTTTACTAAAATCGTCACCACGGCCCCAAAAAAAATGGTAGGAGGATGTTTGACCCCTCAAAATTTTCGTCTTGAAGCGTACTACACGCAAAAAATAAAAAGAAAATCCGCATTTGCCCCTAAGGGGGTCAAATCTCAAGGTTAAAGTTTGCCCCCTCCTAAAATGCACCCTATGCACGCCACCCATGTCTAAATTATAAAACTAGTTAATTACAATGTAATAATTACTAATCAATCGATAGAAAGTCATTGCACCTTACAGGGGCCTCAAATTACATCGAATTGCACATGCCTCAAAAAGTGCATTAAAAATGCATTAAAATTGACCTTAATTTACCTCCCACGCCCTCAAAATAAATGGTAGGAGGGTGTATAACCGCTCAAAATTTGCGTAACGGTCCCTACTACATGGGAAAAATACAAAAAAAAATCCACCTTGCCTCTAAGGGGGTCAAAAAAAATTATTTATGGTTGCAACAGGTAAAATGCACTTTATGCACTTTACTAAAATCGTCACCACGGCCCCAAAAAAAATGGTAGGAGGATGTTTGACCCCTCAAAATTTTCGTCTTGAAGCGTACTACACGCAAAAAATAAAAAGAAAATCCGCATTTGCCCCTAAGGGGGTCAAATCTCAAGGTTAAAGTTTGCCCCCTCCTAAAATGCACCCTATGCACGCCACCCATGTCTAAATTATAAAACTAGTTAATTACAATGTAATAATTACTAATCAATCGATAGAAAGTCATTGCACCTTACAGGGGCCTCAAATTACATCGAATTGCACATGCCTCAAAAAGTGCATTAAAAATGCATTAAAATTGACCTTAATTTACCTCCCACGCCCTCAAAATAAATGGTAGGAGGGTGTATAACCGCTCAAAATTTGCGTAACGGTCCCTACTACATGGGAAAAATACAAAAAAAAATCCACCTTGCCTCTAAGGGGGTCAAAAAAAATTATTTATGGTTGCAACAGGTAAAATGCACTTTATGCACTTTACTAAAATCGTCACCACGGCCCCAAAAAAAATGGTAGGAGGATGTTTGACCCCTCAAAATTTTCGTCTTGAAGCGTACTACACGCAAAAAATAAAAAGAAAATCCGCATTTGCCCCTAAGGGGGTCAAATCTCAAGGTTAAAGTTTGCCCCCTCCTAAAATGCACCCTATGCACGCCACCCATGTCTAAATTATAAAACTAGTTAATTACAATGTAATAATTACTAATCAATCGATAGAAAGTCATTGCACCTTACAGGGGCCTCAAATTACATCGAATTGCACATGCCTCAAAAAGTGCATTAAAAATGCATTAAAATTGACCTTAATTTACCTCCCACGCCCTCAAAATAAATGGTAGGAGGGTGTATAACCGCTCAAAATTTGCGTAACGGTCCCTACTACATGGGAAAAATACAAAAAAAAATCCACCTTGCCTCTAAGGGGGTCAAAAAAATTTATTTATGGTTGCAACAGGTAAAATGCACTTTATGCACTTTACTAAAATCGTCACCACGGCCCCAAAAAAAATGGTAGGAGGATGTTTGACCCCTCAAAATTTTCGTCTTGAAGCGTACTACACGCAAAAAATAAAAAGAAAATCCGCATTTGCCCCTAAGGGGGTCAAATCTCAAGGTTAAAGTTTGCCCCCTCCTAAAATGCACCCTATGCACGCCACCCATGTCTAAATTATAAAACTAGTTAATTACAATGTAATAATTACTAATCAATCGATAGAAAGTCATTGCACCTTACAGGGGCCTCAAATTACATCGAATTGCACATGCCTCAAAAAGTGCATTAAAATTGACCTTAATTTACCTCCCACGCCCTCAAAATAAATGGTAGGAGGGTGTATAACCGCTCAAAATTTGCGTAACGGTCCCTACTACATGGGAAAAATACAAAAAAAAATCCACCTTGCCTCTAAGGGGGTCAAAAAAATTTATTTATGGTTGCAACAGGTAAAATGCACTTTATGCACTTTACTAAAATCGTCACCACGGCCCCAAAAAAAATGGTAGGAGGATGTTTGACCCCTCAAAATTTTCGTCTTGAAGCGTACTACACGCAAAAAATAAAAAGAAAATCCGCATTTGCCCCTAAGGGGGTCAAATCTCAAGGTTAAAGTTTGCCCCCTCCTAAAATGCACCCTATGCACGCCACCCATGTCTAAATTATAAAACTAGTTAATTACAATGTAATAATTACTAATCAATCGATAGAAAGTCATTGCACCTTACAGGGGCCTCAAATTACATCGAATTGCACATGCCTCAAAAAGTGCATTAAAAATGCATTAAAATTGACCTTAATTTACCTCCCACGCCCTCAAAATAAATGGTAGGAGGGTGTATAACCGCTCAAAATTTGCGTAACGGTCCCTACTACATGGGAAAAATACAAAAAAAAATCCACCTTGCCTCTAAGGGGATCAAAAAAATTTATTTATGGTTGCAACAGGTAAAATGCACTTTATGCACTTTACTAAAATCGTCACCACGGCCCCAAAAAAAATGGTAGGAGGATGTTTGACCCCTCAAAATTTTCGTCTTGAAGCGTACTACACGCAAAAAATAAAAAGAAAATCCGCATTTGCCCCTAAGGGGGTCAAATCTCAAGGTTAAAGTTTGCCCCCTCCTAAAATGCACCCTATGCACGCCACCCATGTCTAAATTATAAAACTAGTTAATTACAATGTAATAATTACTAATCAATCGATAGAAAGTCATTGCACCTTACAGGGGCCTCAAATTACATCGAATTGCACATGCCTCAAAAAGTGCATTAAAAATGCATTAAAATTGACCTTAATTTACCTCCCACGCCCTCAAAATAAATGGTAGGAGGGTGTATAACCGCTCAAAATTTGCGTAACGGTCCCTACTACATGGGAAAAATACAAAAAAAAATCCACCTTGCCTCTAAGGGGGTCAAAAAAATTTATTTATGGTTGCAACAGGTAAAATGCACTTTATGCACTTTACTAAAATCGTCACCACGGCCCCAAAAAAAATGGTAGGAGGATGTTTGACCCCTCAAAATTTTCGTCTTGAAGCGTACTACACGCAAAAAATAAAAAGAAAATCCGCATTTGCCCCTAAGGGGGTCAAATCTCAAGGTTAAAGTTTGCCCCCTCCTAAAATGCACCCTATGCACGCCACCCATGTCTAAATTATAAAACTAGTTAATTACAATGTAATAATTACTAATCAATCGATAGAAAGTCATTGCACCTTACAGGGGCCTCAAATTACATCGAATTGCACATGCCTCAAAAAGTGCATTAAAAATGCATTAAAATTGACCTTAATTTACCTCCCACGCCCTCAAAATAAATGGTAGGAGGGTGTATAACCGCTCAAAATTTGCGTAACGGTCCCTACTACATGGGAAAAATACAAAAAAAATCCACCTTGCCTCTAAGGGGGTCAAAAAAATTTATTTATGGTTGCAACAGTTAAAATGCACTTTATGCACTTTACTAAAATCGTCACCACGGCCCCAAAAAAAATGGTAGGAGGATGTTTGACCCCTCAAAATTTTCGTCTTGAAGCGTACTACACGCAAAAAATAAAAAGAAAATCCGCATTTGCCCCTAAGGGGGTCAAATCTCAAGGTTAAAGTTTGCCCCCTCCTAAAATGCACCCTATGCACGCCACCCATGTCTAAATTATAAAACTAGTTAATTACAATGTAATAATTACTAATCAATCGATAGAAAGTCATTGCACCTTACAGGGGCCTCAAATTACATCGAATTGCACATGCCTCAAAAAGTGCATTAAAAATGCATTAAAATTGACCTTAATTTACCTCCCACGCCCTCAAAATAAATGGTAGGAGGGTGTATAACCGCTCAAAATTTGCGTAACGGTCCCTACTACATGGGAAAAATACAAAAAAAAATCCACCTTGCCTCTAAGGGGGTCAAAAAAATTTATTTATGGTTGCAACAGGTAAAATGCACTTTATGCACTTTACTAAAATCGTCACCACGGCCCCAAAAAAATGGTAGGAGGATGTTTGACCCCTCAAAATTTTCGTCTTGAAGCGTACTACACGCAAAAAATAAAAAGAAAATCCGCATTTGCCCCTAAGGGGGTCAAATCTCAAGGTTAAAGTTTGCCCCCTCCTAAAATGCACCCTATGCACGCCACCCATGTCTAAATTATAAAACTAGTTAATTACAATGTAATAATTACTAATCAATCGATAGAAAGTCATTGCACCTTACAGGGGCCTCAAATTACATCGAATTGCACATGCCTCAAAAAGTGCATTAAAAATGCATTAAAATTGACCTTAATTTACCTCCCACGCCCTCAAAATAAATGGTAGGAGGGTGTATAACCGCTCAAAATTTGCGTAACGGTCCCTACTACATGGGAAAAATACAAAAAAAAATCCACCTTGCCTCTAAGGGGGTCAAAAAAATTTATTTATGGTTGCAACAGGTAAAATGCACTTTATGCACTTTACTAAAATCGTCACCACGGCCCCAAAAAAAATGGTAGGAGGATGTTTGACCCCTCAAAATTTTCGTCTTGAAGCGTACTACACGCAAAAAATAAAAAGAAAATCCGCATTTGCCCCTAAGGGTTGCGTTTGCTAGAGACATTTGGACTTTGTATATAAAGTTATCATCCGAAAAATATCACCCTTGTGAATCATATTAGGTGTGTTCGCGTACTCGCCTGCGGGTTCCATCGGGCGCCAGAAAGCGCCCGAAACCGCCAGATTTCTGTTCTGTTCTGTAGGAACGAACGGAAATCTGGCGGTTTCTGGCGCCCGATGGAACCCGCAGGCGAGTACGCGAACACACCTATTGTAAAGAAATTTTGGAGCTTTCTCTTGTGCCTATGCCTATGTAAACCCCAGGATAAAATTTCCTAATAACGACAGGGACATTTTATGGGTAATTCAAGTTTTCAATTTCGTCAAAAAGCTCGTCAGTTTTTTTCGTATACTTTCTATTGCCCACAAGCTGTCGCTGTTACATTTTCCACGTTCTGGCTTTTTCGAAATAAAAAACACATGCTTCCACAAAAAGAACATGTTTCTTTTATTAATTTCATTATTCATTATACCAACCTACTATCCTACTCTTTGTTTAATTGTTATTGACCGACAAATTGCGTAGCAGTAAAACGTAAAAAGTATTTTTTATGCCTAAAAAATTGCCTATGTAAACCTAGGTTAAAATATCCTAATAAAGACAGGGACATTTTATGGGTAATTCCACTTTTAAGTTTCGTCAAGAAGTTCGCCTTGTGTCGTCGCGGTCGCAGTAACAAAAGTGACATAAAGAACAACGAAAAATTAAAAATGTGGAAACCAAATCAAAGTGCAAATGAGTCTAGGAAAAATGTTTGCATTTCAGACGAAAATGGAATTTTAACGGGCAATAAAAAACAAGCAGAAGTAATTACATCTAGAAGAAGTGAAGAAGGAAGTCAAATGCGCGGGGTCGATTCTGGATTTTTATCTGGGCTTCATGATGGTGAAAGCTGTGAGTTGGAGGAAGATTTTGCTGAAGGGTTACCAACAAACAAGGAACAGCTGGTAAGAGTACAGGATGCGAAGATTCCGGTTGCCTGGATGTTATAGAAGCAGTAAGGGAACCTGTCCTTGTAAATATTATAAAATGCGGAAAATCTACATATCATTGATGTGCTCAGCTTCCCCGGACTTAGAGCAAAGAAATTACGACGGTGGGTATTTATCTATTTTTATTTTATTGATTATTTTCATTTTAAATTTTCATTTAAGCCTAAATAGTCAATCAACCTCTAAATAACTTGGCTCAACAGTTTCTAATTTGAAAAAATCTAATCTAAATATACTCAATTCATGTGAAAGCAAAGCAAATAGAAACAAACAGATTTGGGAAACTTATTACCTTTGATGTTGTCGCGGCACTTATTAGACTTTCGCCACATGCCTGTTTACTCGACATACAAAATGACGACACATAGTCAGCAATTCATCTCGCAGTCCTTGCTGTACAACCGAAGATTGTTCGGTTGCTTCTGATTGGAGGTGCTGATATTCTTTGAAGGCGAAGAAATGGAAACACTCCCCTGCATCTTGCTTGCATTTCCGGTGATTTAGAATGCGTCCAGGCGTTAACAATACCCATTAGTGCTTCTGAAATCCAGGAGGCTACCCTTGTAAATATTATAAAATGCGAAAAATCTACATATCAGCATGTGCTCAGCTTCCCCGGACTTAGAGCAAAGAAATTTACGACGGTGGGTATTATTTATCTATTTTTATTTTATTGATTATTTCCATTGATTATTAAATCTGGCATGCAATTTTTTCGATACTATTTTTGACTCTTCCTTAACAAAAAGAAATTCCTATCTATTTTAAGTGACCTATGTACGTGTATGCTAAAAATAATTGGATTAGGTTTAAACATGAAAGTGAGTGTCTTCATAACTGCACAGCGCTATTTTTAAAACTAGAAATACCGAATGTATTTAAAATTAAAAGTACACAAAGTATTATATGCTTTGTTCATTAGTCAGTCCTAGAACGATTCTCTTCTATTTTGTTCTAATCTGTCCAGTCCTGAAAACTAATGAGCAAAGCTATAGTTAATTCGGTAGTAAAAAATAATTCCTACTGCGATCGCAAAACTTTCATCAAACACACCCTACAGTAAAATCAAGTTTTTCATTATTGGTATAACACAGTGAAAAATCAATTCTTACACACAGGAAAAATTGAAATCAACATCATATTTCGGTACAAGCTTATTTATTTATTCATTTAGATTTTAGAAAATATTTTGTTGATTAAATCTTGAATAATGCTAATAAATTTGTATTTTCTGTCAATATATACAAGAAAGTAACATTTTGATTGCCAGTAATCTGAAAATATAATTATCGTCATGTAAAGAGTAGGGTAGAAGTATGAAATGGATAAGTGCATTTTACAATTTGCAGCCCCTTGGGGAGCTCCCTGGCCCTCTTAGAGGCAAGTGAGGATTTTTTCGTTATTTTTTAATTATAGTAGGGACTGTTACGAAGGGGTCGTGGAGCCGCCTACGATTTGTTTTGGCGCCGTGGGAGGTAAAAAAGTGGCCTTTTTTAGTGGGTTTTTTAGTGCATTTTACAATGCACCTACAAAATTATGTAATTAGCCGCCCAGGTGAGGTGTAATGAGTTTTTTTTTATTAATTATGAATTATTACAATTAGATCAGCTAATTGCATAATTACGACATGGGTGGCGTGCACACGGTGCATATGGTGGGGGGCAACATTGGGGAGCCCCCAGGACCCTTACCATATGCACGCCACCCATGTCATAATTATGCAATTAGGTGATTTAATTGTAATAATTCATAATTAATCAAAAAAAAGTC
>OX465286.1:1935944-2018444 GCA_949987705.1 Thereva unica
TCAAATTACATCGAATTGCACATGCCTCAAAAAGTGCATTAAAAATGCATTAAAATTGACCTTAATTTACCTCCCACGCCCTCAAAATAAATGGTAGGAGGGTGTATAAGCGCTCAAAATTTGCGTAACGGTCCCTACTACATGGGAAAAATACAAAAAAAATCCACCTTGCCTCTAAGGGGGTCAAAAAAATTTATTTATGGTTGCAACAGGTAAAATGCACTTTATGCACTTTACTAAAATCGTCACCACGGCCCCAAAAAAAATGGTAGGAGGATGTTTGACCCCTCAAAATTTTCGTCTTGAAGCGTACTACACGCAAAAAATAAAAAGAAATCCGCATTTGCCCCTAAGGGGGTCAAATCTCAAGGTTAAAGTTCGCCCCCTCCTAAAATGCACCCTATGCACGCCACCCATGTCTAAATTATAAAACTAGTTAATTACAATGTAATAATTACTAATCAATCGATAGAAAGTCATTGCACCTTACAGGGGCCTCAAATTACATCGAATTGCACATGCCTCAAAAAGTGCATTAAAAATGCATTAAAATTGACCTTAATTTACCTCCCACGCCCTCAAAATAAATGGTAGGAGGGTGTATAACCGCTCAAAATTTGCGTAACGGTCCCTACTACATGGGAAAAATACAAAAAAAAATCCACCTTGCCTCTAAGGGGGTCAAAAAAATTTATTTATGGTTGCAACAGGTAAAATGCACTTTATGCACTTTACTAAAATCGTCACCACGGCCCCAAAAAAAATGGTAGGAGGATGTTTGACCCCTCAAAATTTTCGTCTTGAAGCGTACTACACGCAAAAAATAAAAAGAAAATCCGCATTTGCCCCTAAGGGGGTCAAATCTCAAGGTTAAAGTTTGCCCCCTCCTAAAATGCACCCCATGCACGCCACCCATGTCTAAATTATAAAACTAGTTAATTACAATGTAATAATTACTAATCAATCGATAGAAAGTCATTGCACCTTACAGGGGCCTCAAATTACATCGAATTGCACATGCCTCAAAAAGTGCATTAAAAATGCATTAAAATTGACCTTAATTTACCTCCCACGCCCTCAAAATAAATGGTAGGAGGGTGTATAACCGCTCAAAATTTGCGTAACGGTCCCTACTACATGGGAAAAATACAAAAAAAAATCCACCTTGCCTCTAAGAGGGTCAAAAAAATTTATTTATGGTTGCAACAGGTAAAATGCACTTTATGCACTTTACTAAAATCGTCACCACGGCCCCAAAAAAAATGGTAGGAGGATGTTTGACCCCTCAAAATTTTCGTCTTGAAGCGTACTACACGCAAAAAATAAAAAGAAAATCCGCATTTGCCCCTAAGGGGGTCAAATCTCAAGGTTAAAGTTTGCCCCCTCCTAAAATGCACCCTATGCACGCCACCCATGTCTAAATTATAAAACTAGTTAATTACAATGTAATAATTACTAATCAATCGATAGAAAGTCATTGCACCTTACAGGGGCCTCAAATTACATCGATTTGCACATGCCTCAAAAAATGCATTAAAAATGCATTAAAATTGACCTTAATTTACCTCCCACGCCCTCAAAATAAATGCTAGGGGGGTGTATAACCGCTCAAAATTTGCGTAACGGTCCCTACTACATGGGAAAAATACAAAAAAAATCCACCTTGCCTCTAAGGGGGTCAAAAAAATTTATTTATGGTTCCAACAGGTAAAATGCACTTTATGCACTTTACTAAAATCGTCACCACGCCCCCAAAAAAAATCGTAGGAGGATGTTTGACCCCTCAAAATTTTCGTCTTGAAGCGTACTACACGCAAAAAATAAAAAGAAAATCCGCATTTGCCCCTAAGGGGGTCAAATCTCAAGGTTAAAGTTTGCCCCCTCCTAAAATGCACCCTATGCACGCCACCCATGTCTAAATTATAAAACTAGTTAATTACAATGTAATAATTACTAATCAATCGATAGAAAGTCATTGCACCTTACAGGGGCCTCAAATTACATCGATTTGCACATGCCTCAAAAAATGCATTAAAAATGCATTAAAATTGACCTTAATTTACCTCCCACGCCCTCAAAATAAATGCTAGGGGGGTGTATAACCGCTCAAAATTTGCGTAACGGTCCCTACTACATGGGAAAAATACAAAAAAAAATCCACCTTGCCTCTAAGGGGGTCAAAAAAATTTATTTATGGTTCCAACAGGTAAAATGCACTTTATGCACTTTACTAAAATCGTCACCACGCCCCCAAAAAAAATCGTAGGAGGATGTTTGACCCCTCAAAATTTTCGTCTTGAAGCGTACTACACGCAAAAAATAAAAAGAAAATCCGCATTTGCCCCTAAGGGGGTCAAATCTCAAGGTTAAAGTTTGCCCCCTCCTAAAATGCACCCTATGCACGCCACCCATGTCTAAATTATAAAACTAGTTAATTACAATGTAATAATTACTAATCAATCGATAGAAAGTCATTGCACCTTACAGGGGCCTCAAATTACATCGAATTGCACATGCCTCAAAAAGTGCATTAAAAATGCATTAAAATTGACCTTAATTTACCTCCCACGCCCTCAAAATAAATGGTAGGAGGGTGTATAAGCGCTCAAAATTTGCGTAACGGTCCCTACTACATGGGAAAAATACAAAAAAAAATCCACCTTGCCTCTAAGGGGGTCAAAAAAATTTATTTATGGTTGCAACAGGTAAAATGCACTTTATGCACTTTACTAAAATCGTCACCACGGCCCCAAAAAAAATGGTAGGAGGATGTTTGACCCCTCAAAATTTTCGTCTTGAAGCGTACTACACGCAAAAAATAAAAAGAAATCCGCATTTGCCCCTAAGGGGGTCAAATCTCAAGGTTAAAGTTTGCCCCCTCCTAAAATGCACCCTATGCACGCCACCCATGTCTAAATTATAAAACTAGTTAATTACAATGTAATAATTACTAATCAATCGATAGAAAGTCATTGCACCTTACAGGGGCCTCAAATTACATCGAATTGCACATGCCTCAAAAAGTGCATTAAAAATGCATTAAAATTGACCTTAATTTACCTCCCACGCCCTCAAAATAAATGGTAGGAGGGTGTATAACCGCTCAAAATTTGCGTAACGGTCCCTACTACATGGGAAAAATACAAAAAAAAATCCACCTTGCCTCTAAGGGGGTCAAAAAAATTTATTTATGGTTGCAACAGGTAAAATGCACTTTATGCACTTTACTAAAATCGTCACCACGGCCCCAAAAAAAATGGTAGGAGGATGTTTGACCCCTCAAAATTTTCGTCTTGAAGCGTACTACACGCAAAAAATAAAAAGAAAATCCGCATTTGCCCCTAAGGGGGTCAAATCTCAAGGTTAAAGTTTGCCCCCTCCTAAAATGCACCCCATGCACGCCACCCATGTCTAAATTATAAAACTAGTTAATTACAATGTAATAATTACTAATCAATCGATAGAAAGTCATTGCACCTTACAGGGGCCTCAAATTACATCGAATTGCACATGCCTCAAAAATGTGCATTAAAAATGCATTAAAATTGACCTTAATTTACCTCCCACGCCCTCAAAATAAATGGTAGGAGGGTGTATAACCGCTCAAAATTTGCGTAACGGTCCCTACTACATGGGAAAAATACAAAAAAAAAACCACCTTGCCTCTAAGGGGGTCAAAAAAATTTATTTATGGTTGCAACAGGTAAAATGCACTTTATGCACTTTACTAAAATCGTCACCACGGCCCCAAAAAAAATGGTAGGAGGATGTTTGACCCCTCAAAATTTTCGTCTTGAAGCGTACTACACGCAAAAAATAAAAAGAAAATCCGCATTTGCCCCTAAGGGGGTCAAATCTCAAGGTTAAAGTTTGCCCCCTCCTAAAATGCACCCTATGCACGCCACCCATGTCTAAATTATAAAACTAGTTAATTACAATGTAATAATTACTAATCAATCGATAGAAAGTCATTGCACCTTACAGGGGCCTCAAATTACATCGAATTGCACATGCCTCAAAAAGTGCATTAAAAATGCATTAAAATTGACCTTAATTTACCTCCCACGCCCTCAAAATAAATGGTAGGAGGGTGTATAACCGCTCAAAATTTGCGTAACGGTCCCTACTACATGGGAAAAATACAAAAAAAAATCCACCTTGCCTCTAAGGGGGTCAAAAAAAATTATTTATGGTTGCAACAGGTAAAATGCACTTTATGCACTTTACTAAAATCGTCACCACGGCCCCAAAAAAAATGGTAGGAGGATGTTTGACCCCTCAAAATTTTCGTCTTGAAGCGTACTACACGCAAAAAATAAAAAGAAAATCCGCATTTGCCCCTAAGGGGGTCAAATCTCAAGGTTAAAGTTTGCCCCCTCCTAAAATGCACCCTATGCACGCCACCCATGTCTAAATTATAAAACTAGTTAATTACAATGTAATAATTACTAATCAATCGATAGAAAGTCATTGCACCTTACAGGGGCCTCAAATTACATCGAATTGCACATGCCTCAAAAAGTGCATTAAAAATGCATTAAAATTGACCTTAATTTACCTCCCACGCCCTCAAAATAAATGGTAGGAGGGTGTATAACCGCTCAAAATTTGCGTAACGGTCCCTACTACATGGGAAAAATACAAAAAAAAATCCACCTTGCCTCTAAGGGGGTCAAAAAAAATTATTTATGGTTGCAACAGGTAAAATGCACTTTATGCACTTTACTAAAATCGTCACCACGGCCCCAAAAAAAATGGTAGGAGGATGTTTGACCCCTCAAAATTTTCGTCTTGAAGCGTACTACACGCAAAAAATAAAAAGAAAATCCGCATTTGCCCCTAAGGGGGTCAAATCTCAAGGTTAAAGTTTGCCCCCTCCTAAAATGCACCCTATGCACGCCACCCATGTCTAAATTATAAAACTAGTTAATTACAATGTAATAATTACTAATCAATCGATAGAAAGTCATTGCACCTTACAGGGGCCTCAAATTACATCGAATTGCACATGCCTCAAAAAGTGCATTAGAAATGCATTAAAATTGACCTTAATTTACCTCCCACGCCCTCAAAATAAATGGTAGGAGGGTGTATAACCGCTCAAAATTTGCGTAACGGTCCCTACTACATGGGAAAAATACAAAAAAAAATCCACCTTGCCTCTAAGGGGGTCAAAAAAATTTATTTATGGTTGCAACAGGTAAAATGCACTTTACTAAAATCGTCACCACGGCCCCAAAAAAAATGGTAGGAGGATGTTTGACCCCTCAAAATTTTCGTCTTGAAGCGTACTACACGCAAAAAATAAAAAGAAAATCCGCATTTGCCCCTAAGGGGGTCAAATCTCAAGGTTAAAGTTTGCCCCCTCCTAAAATGCACCCTATGCACGCCACCCATGTCTAAATTATAAAACTAGTTAATTACAATGTAATAATTACTAATCAATCGATAGAAAGTCATTGCACCTTACAGGGGCCTCAAATTACATCGAATTGCACATGCCTCAAAAAGTGCATTAAAATTGACCTTAATTTACCTCCCACGCCCTCAAAATAAATGGTAGGAGGGTGTATAACCGCTCAAAATTTGCGTAACGGTCCCTACTACATGGGAAAAATACAAAAAAAAATCCACCTTGCCTCTAAGGGGGTCAAAAAAATTTATTTATGGTTGCAACAGGTAAAATGCACTTTATGCACTTTACTAAAATCGTCACCACGGCCCCAAAAAAAATGGTAGGAGGATGTTTGACCCCTCAAAATTTTCGTCTTGAAGCGTACTACACGCAAAAAATAAAAAGAAAATCCGCATTTGCCCCTAAGGGGGTCAAATCTCAAGGTTAAAGTTTGCCCCCTCCTAAAATGCACCCTATGCACGCCACCCATGTCTAAATTATAAAACTAGTTAATTACAATGTAATAATTACTAATCAATCGATAGAAAGTCATTGCACCTTACAGGGGCCTCAAATTACATCGAATTGCACATGCCTCAAAAAGTGCATTAAAAATGCATTAAAATTGACCTTAATTTACCTCCCACGCCCTCAAAATAAATGGTAGGAGGGTGTATAACCGCTCAAAATTTGCGTAACGGTCCCTACTACATGGGAAAAATACAAAAAAAAATCCACCTTGCCTCTAAGGGGGTCAAAAAAAATTATTTATGGTTGCAACAGGCAAAATGCACTTTATGCACTTTACTAAAATCGTCACCACGGCCCCAAAAAAAATGGTAGGAGGATGTTTGACCCCTCAAAATTTTCGTCTTGAAGCGTACTACACGCAAAAAATAAAAAGAAAATCCGCATTTGCCCCTAAGGGGGTCAAATCTCAAGGTTAAAGTTTGCCCCCTCCTAAAATGCACCCTATGCACGCCACCCATGTCTAAATTATAAAACTAGTTAATTACAATGTAATAATTACTAATCAATCGATAGAAAGTCATTTACAGGGGCCTCAAATTACATCGAATTGCACATGCCTCAAAAAGTGCATTAAAAATGCATTAAAATTGACCTTAATTTACCTCCCACGCCCTCAAAATAAATGGTAGGAGGGTGTATAACCGCTCAAAATTTGCGTAACGGTCCCTACTACATGGGAAAGATACAAAAAAAAATCCACCTTGCCTCTAAGGGGGTCAAAAAAATTTATTTATGGTTGCAACAGGTAAAATGCACTTTATGCACTTTACTAAAATCGTCACCACGGCCCCAAAAAAAATGGTAGGAGGATGTTTGACCTCTCAAAATTTTCGTCTTGAAGCGTACTACACGCAAAAAATAAAAAGAAAATCCGCATTTGCCCCTAAGGGGGTCAAATCTCAAGGTTAAAGTTTGCCCCCTCCTAAAATGCACCCTATGCACGCCACCCATGTCTAAATTATAAAACTAGTTAATTACAATGTAATAATTACTAATCAATCGATAGAAAGTCATTGCACCTTACAGGGGCCTCAAATTACATCGAATTGCACATGCCTCAAAAAGTGCATTAAAAATGCATTAAAATTGACCTTAATTTACCTCCCACGCCCTCAAAATAAATGGTAGGAGGGTGTATAACCGCTCAAAATTTGCGTAACGGTCCCTACTACATGGGAAAAATACAAAAAAAAATCCACCTTGCCTCTAAGGGGGTCAAAAAAATTTATTTATGGTTGCAACAGGTAAAATGCACTTTATGCACTTTACTAAAATCGTCACCATGGCCCCAAAAAAAATGGTAGGAGGATGTTTGACCCCTCAAAATTTTCGTCTTGAAGCGTACTACACGCAAAAAATAAAAAGAAAATCCGCATTTGCCCCTAAGGGGGTCAAATCTCAAGGTTAAAGTTTGCCCCCTCCTAAAATGCACCCTATGCACGCCACCCATGTCTAAATTATAAAACTAGTTAATTACAATGTAATAATTACTAATCAATCGATAGAAAGTCATTGCACCTTACAGGGGCCTCAAATTACATCGAATTGCACATGCCTCAAAAAGTGCATTAAAAATGCATTAAAATTGACCTTAATTTACCTCCCACGCCCTCAAAATAAATGGTAGGAGGGTGTATAACCGCTCAAAATTTGCGTAACGGTCCCTACTACATGGGAAAAATACAAAAAAAAATCCACCTTGCCTCTAAGGGGATCAAAAAAATTTATTTATGGTTGCAACAGGTAAAATGCACTTTATGCACTTTACTAAAATCGTCACCACGGCCCCAAAAAAAATGGTAGGAGGATGTTTGACCCCTCAAAATTTTCGTCTTGAAGCGTACTACACGCAAAAAATAAAAAGAAAATCCGCATTTGCCCCTAAGGGGGTCAAATCTCAAGGTTAAAGTTTGCCCCCTCCTAAAATGCACCCTATGCACGCCACCCATGTCTAAATTATAAAACTAGTTAATTACAATGTAATAATTACTAATCAATCGATAGAAAGTCATTGCACCTTACAGGGGCCTCAAATTACATCGAATTGCACATGCCTCAAAAAGTGCATTAAAAATGCATTAAAATTGACCCTTATTTACCTCCCACGCCCTCAAAATAAATGGTAGGAGGGTGTATAACCGCTCAAAATTTGCGTAACGGTCCCTACTACATGGGAAAAATACAAAAAAAAAATCCACCTTGCCTCTAAGGGGATCAAAAAAATTTATTTATGGTTGCAACAGGTAAAATGCACTTTATGCACTTTACTAAAATCGTCACCACGGCCCCAAAAAAAATGGTAGGAGGATGTTTCACCCCTCAAAATTTTCGTCTTGAAGCGTACTACACGCAAAAAATAAAAAGAAAATCCGCATTTGCCCCTAAGGGGGTCAAATCTCAAGGTTAAAGTTTGCCCCCTCCTAAAATGCACCCTATGCACGCCACCCATGTCTAAATTATAAAACTAGTTAATTACAATGTAATAATTACTAATCAATCGATAGAAAGTCATTGCACCTTACAGGGGCCTCAAATTACATCGAATTGCACATGCCTCAAAAAGTGCATTAAAAATGCATTAAAATTGACCTTAATTTACCTCCCACGCCCTCAAAATAAATGGTAGGAGGGTGTATAACCGCTCAAAATTTGCGTAACGGTCCCTACTACATGGGAAAAATACAAAAAAAATCCACCTTGCCTCTAAGGGGGTCAAAAAAATTTATTTATGGTTGCAACAGGTAAAATGCACTTTATGCACTTTACTAAAATCGTCACCACGGCCCCAAAAAAAATGGTAGGAGGATGTTTGACCCCTCAAAATTTTCGTTATTTTCAAGGTTAAAGTTTGCCCCCTCCTAAAATGCACCCTATGCACGCCACCCATGTCTAAATTATAAAACTAGTTAATTACAATGTAATAATTACTAATCAATCGATAGAAAGTCATTGCACCTTACAGGGGCCTCAAATTACATCGAATTGCACATGCCTCAAAAAGTGCATTAAAAATGCATTAAAATTGACCTTAATTTACCTCCCACGCCCTCAAAATAAATGGTAGGAGGGTGTATAACCGCTCAAAATTTGCGTAACGGTCCCTACTACATGGGAAAAATACAAAAAAAAATCCACCTTGCCTCTAAGGGGGTCAAAAAAATTTATTTATGGTTGCAACAGGTAAAATGCACTTTATGCACTTTACTAAAATCGTCACCACGGCCCCAAAAAAAATGGTAGGAGGATGTTTGACCCCTCAAAATTTTCGTCTTGAAGCGTACTACACGCAAAAAATAAAAAGAAAATCCGCATTTGCCCCTAAGGGGGTCAAATCTCAAGGTTAAAGTTTGCCCCCTCCTAAAATGCACCCTATGCACGCCACCCATGTCCAAATTATAAAACTAGTTAATTACAATGTAATAATTACTAATCAATCGATAGAAAGTCATTGCACCTTACAGGGGCCTCAAATTACATCGAATTGCACATGCCTCAAAAAGTGCATTAAAAATGCATTAAAATTGACCTTAATTTACCTCCCACGCCCTCAAAATAAATGGTAGGAGGGTGTATAACCGCTCAAAATTTGCGTAACGGTCCCTACTACATGGGAAAAATACAAAAAAAAATCCACCTTGCCTCTAAGGGGGTCAAAAAAATTTATTTATGGTTGCAACAGGTAAAATGCACTTTATGCACTTTACTAAAATCGTCACCACGGCCCCAAAAAAAATGGTAGGAGGATGTTTGACCCCTCAAAATTTTCGTCTTGAAGCGTACTACACGCAAAAAATAAAAAGAAAATCCGCATTTGCCCCTAAGGGGGTCAAATCTCAAGGTTAAAGTTTGCCCCCTCCTAAAATGCACCCTATGCACGCCACCCATGTCTAAATTATAAAACTAGTTAATTACAATGTAATAATTACTAATCAATCGATAGAAAGTCATTGCACCTTACAGGGGCCTCAAATTACATCGAATTGCACATGCCTCAAAAAGTGCATTAAAAATGCATTAAAATTGACCTTAATTTACCTCCCACGCCCTCAAAATAAATGGTAGGAGGGTGTATAACCGCTCAAAATTTGCGTAACGGTCCCTACTACATGGGAAAAATACAAAAAAAATCCACCTTGCCTCTAAGGGGGTCAAAAAAATTTATTTATGGTTGCAACAGGTAAAATGCACTTTATGCACTTTACTAAAATCGTCACCACGGCCCCAAAAAAAATGGTAGGAGGATGTTTGACCCCTCAAAATTTTCGTCTTGAAGCGTACTACACGCAAAAAATAAAAAGAAAATCCGCATTTGCCCCTAAGGGGGTCAAATCCCAAGGTTAAAGTTTGCCCCCTCCTAAAATGCACCCTATGCACGCCACCCATGTCTAAATTATAAAACTAGTTAATTACAATGTAATAATTACTAATCAATCGATAGAAAGTCATTGCACCTTACAGGGGCCTCAAATTACATCGAATTGCACATACCTCAAAAAGTGCATTAAAAATGCATTAAAATTGACCTTAATTTACCTCCCACGCCCTCAAAATAAATGGTAGGAGGGTGTATAACCGCTCAAAATTTGCGTAACGGTCCCTACTACATGGGAAAAATACAAAAAAAAATCCACCTTGCCTCTAAGAGGGTCAAAAAAATTTATTTATGGTTGCAACAGGTAAAATGCACTTTATGCACTTTACTAAAATCGTCACCACGGCCCCAAAAAAATGGTAGGAGGATGTTTGACCCCTCAAAATTTTCGTCTTGAAGCGTACTACACCCAAAAAATAAAAAGAAAATCCGCATTTGCCCCTAAGGGGGTCAAATCTCAAGGTTAAAGTTTGCCCCCTCCTAAAATGCACCCTATGCACGCCACCCATGTCTAAATTATAAAACTAGTTAATTACAATGTAATAATTACTAATCAATCGATAGAAAGTCATTGCACCTTACAGGGGCCTCAAATTACATCGAATTGCACATGCCTCAAAAAGTGCATTAAAAATGCATTAAAATTGACCTTAATTTACCTCCCACGCCCTCAAAATAAATGGTAGGAGGGTGTATAACCGCTCAAAATTTGCGTAACGGTCCCTACTACATGGGAAAAATACAAAAAAAAATCCACCTTGCCTCTAAGGGGGTCAAAAAAATTTATTTATGGTTGCAACAGGTAAAATGCACTTTATGCACTTTACTAAAATCGTCACCACGGCCCCAAAAAAAATGGTAGGAGGATGTTTGACCCCTCAAAATTTTCGTCTTGAAGCGTACTACACGCAAAAAATAAAAAGAAAATCCGCATTTGCCCCTAAGGGGGTCAAATCTCAAGGTTAAAGTTTGCCCCCTCCTAAAATGCACCCTATGCACGCCACCCATGTCTAAATTATAAAACTAGTTAATTACAATGTAATAATTACTAATCAATCGATAGAAAGTCATTGCACCTTACAGGGGCCTCAAATTACATCGAATTGCACATGCCTCAAAAAGTGCATTAAAAATGCATTAAAATTGACCTTAATTTACCTCCCACGCCCTCAAAATAAATGGTAGGAGGGTGTATAACCGCTCAAAATTTGCGTAACGGTCCCTACTGCATGGGAAAAATACAAAAAAAAATCCACCTTGCCTCTAAGGGGGTCAAAAAAATTTATTTATGGTTGCAACAGGTAAAATGCACTTTATGCACTTTACTAAAATCGTCACCACGGCCCCAAAAAAAATGGTAGGAGGATGTTTGACCCCTCAAAATTTTCGTCTTGAAGCGTACTACACGCAAAAAATAAAAAGAAAATCCGCATTTGCCCCTAAGGGGGTCAAATCTCAAGGTTAAAGTTTGCCCCCTCCTAAAATGCACCCTATGCACGCCACCCATGTCTAAATTATAAAACTAGTTAATTACAATGTAATAATTACTAATCAATCGATAGAAAGTCATTGCACCTTACAGGGGCCTCAAATTACATCGAATTGCACATGCCTCAAAAAGTGCATTAAAAATGCATTAAAATTGACCTTAATTTACCTCCCACGCCCTCAAAATAAATGGTAGGAGGGTGTATAACCGCTCAAAATTTGCGTAACGGTCCCTACTACATGGGAAAAATACAAAAAAAAATCCACCTTGCCTCTAAGGGGATCAAAAAAATTTATTTATGGTTGCAACAGGTAAAATGCACTTTATGCACTTTACTAAAATCGTCACCACGGCCCCAAAAAAAATGGTAGGAGGATGTTTGACCCCTCAAAATTTTCGTCTTGAAGCGTACTACACGCAAAAAATAAAAAGAAAATCCGCATTTGCCCCTAAGGGGGTCAAATCTCAAGGTTAAAGTTTGCCCCCTCCTAAAATGCACCCTATGCACGCCACCCATGTCTAAATTATAAAACTAGTTAATTACAATGTAATAATTACTAATCAATCGATAGAAAGTCATTGCACCTTACAGGGGCCTCAAATTACATCGAATTGCACATGCCTCAAAAAGTGCATTAAAAATGCATTAAAATTGACCTTAATTTACCTCCCACGCCCTCAAAATAAATGGTAGGAGGGTGTATAACCGCTCAAAATTTGCGTAACGGTCCCTACTACATGGGAAAAATACAAAAAAAATCCACCTTGCCTCTAAGGGGGTCAAAAAAATTTATTTATGGTTGCAACAGGTAAAATGCACTTTATGCACTTTACTAAAATCGTCACCACGGCCCCAAAAAAAATGGTAGGAGGATGTTTGACCCCTCAAAATTTTCGTCTTGAAGCGTACTACACGCAAAAAATAAAAAGAAAATCCGCATTTGCCCCTAAGGGTTGCGTTTGCTAGAGACATTTGGACTTTGTATATAAAGTTATCATCCGAAAAATATCACCCTTGTGAATCATATTAGGTGTGTTCGCGTACTCGCCTGCGGGTTCCATCGGGCGCCAGAAAGCGCCCGAAACCGCCAGATTTCTGTTCTGTTCTGTAGGAACGAACGGAAATCTGGCGGTTTCTGGCGCCCGATGGAACCCGCAGGCGAGTACGCGAACACACCTATTGTAAAGAAATTTTGGAGCTTTCTCTTGTGCCTATGCCTATGTAAACCCCAGGATAAAATTTCCTAATAACGACAGGGACATTTTATGGGTAATTCAAGTTTTCAATTTCGTCAAAAAGCTCGTCAGTTTTTTTCGTATACTTTCTATTGCCCACAAGCTGTCGCTGTTACATTTTCCACGTTCTGGCTTTTTCGAAATAAAAAACACATGCTTCCACAAAAAGAACATGTTTCTTTTATTAATTTCATTATTCATTATACCAACCTACTATCCTACTCTTTGTTTAATTGTTATTGACCGACAAATTGCGTAGCAGTAAAACGTAAAAAGTATTTTTTATGCCTAAAAAATTGCCTATGTAAACCTAGGTTAAAATATCCTAATAAAGACAGGGACATTTTATGGGTAATTCCACTTTTAAGTTTCGTCAAGAAGTTCGCCTTGTGTCGTCGCGGTCGCAGTAACAAAAGTGACATAAAGAACAACGAAAAATTAAAAATGTGGAAACCAAATCAAAGTGCAAATGAGTCTAGGAAAAATGTTTGCATTTCAGACGAAAATGGAATTTTAACGGGCAATAAAAAACAAGCAGAAGTAATTACATCTAGAAGAAGTGAAGAAGGAAGTCAAATGCGCGGGGTCGATTCTGGATTTTTATCTGGGCTTCATGATGGTGAAAGCTGTGAGTTGGAGGAAGATTTTGCTGAAGGGTTACCAACAAACAAGGAACAGCTGGTAAGAGTACAGGATGCGAAGATTCCGGTTGCCTGGATGTTATAGAAGCAGTAAGGGAACCTGTCCTTGTAAATATTATAAAATGCGGAAAATCTACATATCATTGATGTGCTCAGCTTCCCCGGACTTAGAGCAAAGAAATTACGACGGTGGGTATTTATCTATTTTTATTTTATTGATTATTTTCATTTTAAATTTTCATTTAAGCCTAAATAGTCAATCAACCTCTAAATAACTTGGCTCAACAGTTTCTAATTTGAAAAAATCTAATCTAAATATACTCAATTCATGTGAAAGCAAAGCAAATAGAAACAAACAGATTTGGGAAACTTATTACCTTTGATGTTGTCGCGGCACTTATTAGACTTTCGCCACATGCCTGTTTACTCGACATACAAAATGACGACACATAGTCAGCAATTCATCTCGCAGTCCTTGCTGTACAACCGAAGATTGTTCGGTTGCTTCTGATTGGAGGTGCTGATATTCTTTGAAGGCGAAGAAATGGAAACACTCCCCTGCATCTTGCTTGCATTTCCGGTGATTTAGAATGCGTCCAGGCGTTAACAATACCCATTAGTGCTTCTGAAATCCAGGAGGCTACCCTTGTAAATATTATAAAATGCGAAAAATCTACATATCAGCATGTGCTCAGCTTCCCCGGACTTAGAGCAAAGAAATTTACGACGGTGGGTATTATTTATCTATTTTTATTTTATTGATTATTTCCATTGATTATTAAATCTGGCATGCAATTTTTTCGATACTATTTTTGACTCTTCCTTAACAAAAAGAAATTCCTATCTATTTTAAGTGACCTATGTACGTGTATGCTAAAAATAATTGGATTAGGTTTAAACATGAAAGTGAGTGTCTTCATAACTGCACAGCGCTATTTTTAAAACTAGAAATACCGAATGTATTTAAAATTAAAAGTACACAAAGTATTATATGCTTTGTTCATTAGTCAGTCCTAGAACGATTCTCTTCTATTTTGTTCTAATCTGTCCAGTCCTGAAAACTAATGAGCAAAGCTATAGTTAATTCGGTAGTAAAAAATAATTCCTACTGCGATCGCAAAACTTTCATCAAACACACCCTACAGTAAAATCAAGTTTTTCATTATTGGTATAACACAGTGAAAAATCAATTCTTACACACAGGAAAAATTGAAATCAACATCATATTTCGGTACAAGCTTATTTATTTATTCATTTAGATTTTAGAAAATATTTTGTTGATTGAATCTTGAATAATGCTAATAAATTTGTATTTTCTGTCAATATATACAAGAAAGTAACATTTTGATTGCCAGTAATCTGAAAATATAATTATCGTCATGTAAAGAGTAGGGTAGAAGTATGAAATGGATAAGTGCATTTTACAATTTGCAGCCCCTTGGGGAGCTCCCTGGCCCTCTTAGAGGCAAGTGAGGATTTTTTCGTTATTTTTTAATTATAGTAGGGACTGTTACGAAGGGGTCGTGGAGCCGCCTACGATTTGTTTTGGCGCCGTGGGAGGTAAAAAAGTGGCCTTTTTTAGTGGGTTTTTTAGTGCATTTTACAATGCACCTACAAAATTATGTAATTAGCCGCCCAGGTGAGGTGTAATGAGTTTTTTTTTATTAATTATGAATTATTACAATTAGATCAGCTAATTGCATAATTACGACATGGGTGGCGTGCACACGGTGCATATGGTGGGGGGCAACATTGGGGAGCCCCCAGGACCCTTACATACCATATGCACGCCACCCATGTCATAATTCTGCAATTAGGTGATTTAATTGTAATAATTCATAATTAATCAAAAAAAAGTCATTGCACCTCACCTGGGGGGCTAATTACATCAATTTGTAGGTGCACTGTAAAATGCACTAAAAAACACTAATAAAACCCTCTTTTTTTACCTCCCACAGCTCCAAAACAAGTCGTAAGAGGCTCCACGACCCCGTAAAATCTACAGTCCCTACTACAATTAAAAAATAATAAAAAAAATCTCACTTGCCTCTAAGGGGGCCTGTTGGCTCCCCAAAAGGCTGAAAAAGTGAAAAAATTCATGAAAAAAAAACGCAAAAAAATATCTGAAGTCGGACTTAAAAAACTATAAAAGAAAGAGTCCAAGCGATTTTCAATCAGTTGAGGTCTCGTGCTCGTCGCGTTCACTTCGTCGGGTTGGTGCGTGTACGGTCACTCGGTCTCTCGTTCGCGGTCGCTCTCGCTTCGTCGGAAACTTGTTCGCGCTTACTCGGTATTCTTTGCCCGGTCACTCTTCCTCGGTCGCTCTCGCTTCTTCGGAAACTTGTTCGCGCTTGCTCGGTATACTTTGGCCGGTCACTCTTCCTCTGTCGCTCTCGCTTCTTCGGAAACTTGTTCGCGCTTGCTCGGTATTCTTTGCCCGGTCACTCTTCCTCGGTCGCTCTCGCTTCTTCGGAAACTTGTTCGCGCTTGCTCGGTATTCTTTGCCTGGTCACTCTTCCTCGGTCGCTCTCGCTTCTTCGGAAACTTGTTCGCGCTTACTCGGTATTTTTTGCCCGGTCACTCTTCCTCGGTCGCTCCCGCTTCTTCGGAAAGTTGTTCGCGCTTGCTCGGTATTCTTTGCCCGGTCACTCTTCCTCGGTCGCTCTCGCTTCTTCGGAAACTTGTTCGCCCTTGCTCGTTATTCTTTGCCCGGTCACTCTTCCTCGGTCGCTCTCGCTTCTTCGGAAACTTGTTCGCGCTTACTCGGTATTCTTTGCCCGGTCACTCTTCCTTGGTCGCTCTCGCTTCTTCGGAAAGTTGTTCGCGCTTGCTCGGTATTCTTTGACCGGTCACTCTTCCTCGGTCGCTCTCGCTTCTTCGGAAACTTGTTCGCCCTTGCTCGTTATTCTTTGCCCGGTCACTCCTCCTCGGTCGCTCTCGCTTCTTCGGAAACTTGTTCGCGCTTGCTCGGTATTCTTTGCCCGGTCACTCTTCCTCGGTCGCTCGGTCTAGCTCGCTCGCTCTCTGTTCCTCGGTCTAGCCTACTCTTCCACGGTCTCGCTCGCTCTTCGTCGGCTCCTTGGCTGTTCCTCGGTCGCTCTTCGTTGGTTCGCTCGTTCTTCCTCGGTCTCGCTCGCTCTTCCTCGGTCTCGCTCGCTCTTCGTCGGCTCCTTCGCTCATCGTCGGCTCCTTCGCTGTTCCTCGGTCTCGCTCGCTCCTCGGTCTCGCTCGCTCCCCGGTCTCGCTCGCTCCTCGGTCTCCCCCGCTCTTCCTCGGTCTCGCTCGCTCCTGCTCGGTCTTGCTCGCTCCTCCTCGGTCTCGCTCGCTCTTCCTCGGTCTCGCTCGCTCCTCCTCGGTCTCGCTCGCTCTTCCTCGGTCTCGCTCGCTCCTCCTCGGTCTCGCTTGCTCCTCCTCGGTCTCGCTCGCTCTTCCTCTGTCTCGCTCGCTCTTCCTCCGTCTCGCTCGCTCTTCCTCGGTCTCGCTCGCTCCTCCTCGGTCTCGCTCGCTCCTCCTCGGTCTCGCTCGCTCCTCCTCGGTCTCGCTCGCTCCTCCTCGGTCTCGCTCGCTCCTCCTCGGTCTCGCTCGCTCCTCCTCGGTCTCGCTCGCTCCTCCTCGGTCTCGCTCGCTCCTCCTCGGTCTCGCTCGCTCTTCCTCGGTCTCGCTCGCTCCTCCTCGGTCTCGCTCGCTCCTCCTCGGTCTCGCTTGCTCCTCCTCGGTCTCGCTTGCTCTTCCTCGGAAAGAGAGGGTGAGAGAGAGAGGGTGAGAGAGAGAGGGTGAGAGAGAGAGGGTGAGAGAGAGAGGGTGAGAGAGAGAGGGTGAGAGAGAGAGAGGGTGAGAGAGAGAGGGTGAGAGAGAGAGGGTGAGAGAGAGAGGGTGAGAGAGAGAGAGGGTGAGAGAGAGAGAGGGTGAGAGAGAGAGAGGGTGAGAGAGAGAGAGGGTGAGAGAGAGAGGGTGAGAGAGAGAGAGGGTGAGAGAGAGAGAGGGTGAGAGAGAGAGAGAGGGTGAGAGAGAGAGAGGGTGAGAGAGAGAGGGTGAGAGAGAGAGAGGGTGAGAGAGAGAGAGGGTGAGAGAGAGAGAGGGTGAGAGAGAGAGAGGGTGAGAGAGAGAGGGTGAGAGAGAGAGGGTGAGAGAGAGAGAGGGTGAGAGAGAGAGAGGGTGAGAGAGTGAGAGGGTGAGAGAGTGAGAGGGTGAGAGGGTGAGAGAGAGAGGGTGAGAGAGAGAGAGGGTGAGAGAGAGAAGGGCTCGCTCTGCTGTATCTTGACCTAATAAATAAATAACGGTAAATAACCACACAATATATTAAAATACCGATTTATTATTTCAAAATAATACTTGCTCTAATTTTATTTTTAGGATACTTCTTCCAAAAAAAAGTTGGTTTAATTTAATTTCTTGGTTACAATGTTTTGGATGACTTAAATTATTTTTATACCAAAAACCAATAAATGAAAATATGCAACTGAATTTCCCTGTAAAAATATGTGTGTAAACCATGTTAATTTACAAGTTTCTATATATTGACTCTCCTTAAACATCCTGTACATTAAGAGATAGCATGTGTTCTTTTTCTATATAGCTCAACATACATAGTGTTATTTTTTAGTAAAAGATAGTTTTGGTATTGTGTATTATTGGCACATGAAAGCTTAAAAGATAATTTAAATTGTTTTTTATTTTTATAGACAAATATGTAGATTGTTCCTAATTTGATTATTAAATATTTGAATTTCTTCTGCTCCAAAATTATTTAACCGTCAACTAACCAATGATGGCGGCGAGATCGAGGTATAGGCAAGAAGTAAGGACACTATCTAAAAATATATTCATTCGATGCTTGGTAATCATTATGTAGCTATCTAACATGTCCTGATTTCAGCTCATATATACCTAGTAACCACCTTACAACGCTCTATCCTGTCAGCTGGTTAAATTAAAAATTTGTAATTTTACCTAAAACGTATAAAACGTCAAACTTAATAAAACTTAATTATTAATAACTGTGTGTAAGTTCTGGATAATAACATGGTAATATTACAAACGTACCAATAATACTTTTTCTTGCTGTTTCTCGGTTAACAAATAATATTTTACACAGATTGCAAAATTTCTTTGCGCTAGCAACATTTCCTTGTCATCGTTTCATGCGCGCTCTACAAACATATTTTAATTTATATTTTATTTTTTAGATAAATTGTTTTTTTTTTTTTTAGCTTTTTATTTTAGTTTTTAGTTCTTTCACAAAAAAACTAGTGCTCTTTAGAGCATGTTAAATATGACTTTATTTACTTACTTATGCTTTAGTATGTGTGAGTGTTTTTTTTTAGGATGAAATGATTTGTTTTTTGTTTCAATTCGGAACCTTTTAGTAATTTTTTTTTTCTTGTTGAATAAATATATTTATATAAGATTTTTCAATTTCTTAAACATTAGCAATGAATGTACTCAGTTTTCTTATATATCCATAATAATATTTTTTTCTCTTTTCCCTTCTCTCTAGTAAAAACATTTCATAATATTATTAGAAAATATTAGCGATTATAAATTAATATTACTTCAAATGAATTTTTTATAGGCCGAACAATTTATTAAACTCCTTTTTTATTTTTCTTCTTGTACTTTCATATACAAAATTCTACTCAAAAAAAAATCCCAAAAAAATGTATTTCTTTTTCTATTATCTTTTTGTTTAATTTTATATAAATTGCATTAAAATTTATAATCGCGAAATATTTTATATATAAAAAATCACCATTTTTTTCTCTAAAAATTGTTTAGTTTTTTCATGTCATTATTTTCTTTGTTTGTTTTTATTTATTTTTTTTTGTTTTTTTTAGGAATTTTTTATATGATTTTTTGATATATTATTGATAATATACTTAAATGATAAAAACAATATACAAAACGAGAATTTCGCTTTTTGTTGTTGTTTTTTTACCATACTTCACATTTTTTTTGTGGATTCATTTTCGATCCTTGGGGGCACTTAAATTCTTCAGAGAATTCTTTTAAATTTGATAATGATCCAATAACACGATATTTTGGTGGGGAATGTGGATCCTTTTCTATTTGTAAATTTGATGCTTCTTCTCTAACTGATGAGCACCAAACCTGCAACAAGAAAAAAACTTGTTAAATTGTAAAACTATAAATAAACCACGGGGATGCAATTATAGTAACGCCCTCAGGGACAGTGTAGTGGAATTTAATTGAGCTAGATGCATCAACAGCACAACCTTCAGTCAAAGGTGAATAGATACAAAATTGCAATAAGAAAGGCCAAATGTTCCTACTGGGCTAATTTTTGCAGCAATATAGATTCCACGTCAAAAGTCAAGGCTACGTAAAATACTAACTAAATCGCCAACAATACTTAGTTATTTACGCAAAGAAAACGGAGTTGGACTGACTCAAGCAGAGAATCCCTGACACTACTTATGGACACCCACTTCCAGAGTAGTACTACGGCTGAGACAGCAATCACTATAAACCCTTCAGCCTTGCCACAGTTGGTCAAATCTAACATAAGTATAGCAAGAATCAACATCACGACTTGGGAGAAGTACATATGGGTGCCCTGCATAGCAGGGATAACCTCATAGTGCCAATCCCTTGCAGATTATTCAACGGTCGGTTTATGGAGGATAGCAAAGGCGGAGGACCCACCTGCAGGTTTTGCCTGGAGAAGGACGAGTCTGCTCTCCACGTCCTCTGTGAATGCCCCACAATAGCGAGGAGCAGGATATCATTATTCGAGGAGTCCCTGCTCGAGCAGACAAATCTAAACGACGAGCCACTAGGCAGACTGCTGAACTTGTTTTAAGTTTTAACCTCTACAATATATCCCCAAAACAAAAGAAAATACCAAACATTATAAAATACATAAATTCAATGAAATTAACCCGAAATAAGTTAAATTAAAGAAATCATGAAAAAACTAAAAATTTCAATTCACAAAATCTTGAAAAAATGCACTAGAATGATTTTTACACATTATCATCAATTATGATTATTACACATATTAATATCGAATACTTATTATTTATATATTGCATAATATTTTTAATTACTAAATAACATAATTTAACTATAGTTTTATTAATAATTATCAATAAAATGAATTTTAAAACTGTCAATTAACAAACGCCATCTAGATCCGAAAGTTGGAAAGGATGTATATTTATCAATCGCTTCTCACTACTACTACAGAATATTTTTTGACAGTTGGAAATTATTTAATTTTTTAAATGGGCAAGAAGTGAAAATGTCGCGTTAGAAAAAATTTAATTTAACCTATTTAAATCGCATATAAAGGTGCAATAATTGAAATTAATTGTTGTTTAATAAATGATAATTGATTTATTACTTAATTTTAAAGTGTTACGGTGTTATTGATCGTGTATTTTATAAAAAAGATTAGCAATTTTCTTCTCTTTGATAGCAAATTTTCAAAAAGGCAGGTGCTTTAAGTTTTAATTTTTTGAATTTATTTCTTGGTGATATGTTTGGGGTAAAGAAGAGACCTTAAGGGCGATTTAGACGCCTCGATTTGCTTGTGCCAACTGGCTTTCGCAAGCCGTCATTCATCAATCAACATTCGTTCATCATCATGGGTAATTTTTATCAACAAGGTTTGATTTTAAGAATTTTTTTATTATATATGCTTCAATTGCCAAATCCTCCACTAACACTTTTGAATTTTATTTAGACTTGATATAAAACTACTTTCTTGGATCTTATTTGGCAAGTGAAGCATTCATATATTGATTAAAACATATGCATATACAACATAGAAATATATTCAATATTTTTCAGTGTAGTCCTCTTCATTTACCCAACAGATGACGCCAGCAGTACTTTCTCAACAATGATGACCAAGGAAGGCCCTTAATATTTCGTTCTTCCTCGGTCTCGCTCGCTCTTCCTCGGTCTCGCTCGCTCTTCGTCGGCTCCTTCGCTCATCGTCGGCTCCTTCGCTGTTCCTCGGTCTCGCTCGCTCCTCGGTCTCGCTCGCTCCCCGGTCTCGCTCGCTCCTCGGTCTCCCCCGCTCTTCCTCGGTCTCGCTCGCTCCTGCTCGGTCTTGCTCGCTCCTCCTCGGTCTCGCTCGCTCTTCCTCGGTCTCGCTCGCTCCTCCTCGGTCTCGCTCGCTCTTCCTCGGTCTCGCTCGCTCCTCCTCGGTCTCGCTTGCTCCTCCTCGGTCTCGCTCGCTCTTCCTCTGTCTCGCTCGCTCTTCCTCCGTCTCGCTCGCTCTTCCTCGGTCTCGCTCGCTCCTCCTCGGTCTCGCTCGCTCCTCCTCGGTCTCGCTCGCTCCTCCTCGGTCTCGCTCGCTCCTCCTCGGTCTCGCTCGCTCCTCCTCGGTCTCGCTCGCTCCTCCTCGGTCTCGCTCGCTCCTCCTCGGTCTCGCTCGCTCCTCCTCGGTCTCGCTCGCTCTTCCTCGGTCTCGCTCGCTCCTCCTCGGTCTCGCTCGCTCCTCCTCGGTCTCGCTTGCTCCTCCTCGGTCTCGCTTGCTCTTCCTCGGAAAGAGAGGGTGAGAGAGAGAGGGTGAGAGAGAGAGGGTGAGAGAGAGAGGGTGAGAGAGAGAGGGTGAGAGAGAGAGAGGGTGAGAGAGAGAGGGTGAGAGAGAGAGGGTGAGAGAGAGAGGGTGAGAGAGAGAGAGGGTGAGAGAGAGAGAGGGTGAGAGAGAGAGAGGGTGAGAGAGAGAGAGGGTGAGAGAGAGAGGGTGAGAGAGAGAGAGGGTGAGAGAGAGAGAGGGTGAGAGAGAGAGAGAGGGTGAGAGAGAGAGAGGGTGAGAGAGAGAGGGTGAGAGAGAGAGAGGGTGAGAGAGAGAGAGGGTGAGAGAGAGAGAGGGTGAGAGAGAGAGAGGGTGAGAGAGAGAGGGTGAGAGAGAGAGGGTGAGAGAGAGAGAGGGTGAGAGAGAGAGAGGGTGAGAGAGTGAGAGGGTGAGAGAGTGAGAGGGTGAGAGGGTGAGAGAGAGAGGGTGAGAGAGAGAGAGGGTGAGAGAGAGAAGGGCTCGCTCTGCTGTATCTTGACCTAATAAATAAATAACGGTAAATAACCACACAATATATTAAAATACCGATTTATTATTTCAAAATAATACTTGCTCTAATTTTATTTTTAGGATACTTCTTCCAAAAAAAAGTTGGTTTAATTTAATTTCTTGGTTACAATGTTTTGGATGACTTAAATTATTTTTATACCAAAAACCAATAAATGAAAATATGCAACTGAATTTCCCTGTAAAAATATGTGTGTAAACCATGTTAATTTACAAGTTTCTATATATTGACTCTCCTTAAACATCCTGTACATTAAGAGATAGCATGTGTTCTTTTTCTATATAGCTCAACATACATAGTGTTATTTTTTAGTAAAAGATAGTTTTGGTATTGTGTATTATTGGCACATGAAAGCTTAAAAGATAATTTAAATTGTTTTTTATTTTTATAGACAAATATGTAGATTGTTCCTAATTTGATTATTAAATATTTGAATTTCTTCTGCTCCAAAATTATTTAACCGTCAACTAACCAATGATGGCGGCGAGATCGAGGTATAGGCAAGAAGTAAGGACACTATCTAAAAATATATTCATTCGATGCTTGGTAATCATTATGTAGCTATCTAACATGTCCTGATTTCAGCTCATATATACCTAGTAACCACCTTACAACGCTCTATCCTGTCAGCTGGTTAAATTAAAAATTTGTAATTTTACCTAAAACGTATAAAACGTCAAACTTAATAAAACTTAATTATTAATAACTGTGTGTAAGTTCTGGATAATAACATGGTAATATTACAAACGTACCAATAATACTTTTTCTTGCTGTTTCTCGGTTAACAAATAATATTTTACACAGATTGCAAAATTTCTTTGCGCTAGCAACATTTCCTTGTCATCGTTTCATGCGCGCTCTACAAACATATTTTAATTTATATTTTATTTTTTAGATAAATTGTTTTTTTTTTTTTTAGCTTTTTATTTTAGTTTTTAGTTCTTTCACAAAAAAACTAGTGCTCTTTAGAGCATGTTAAATATGACTTTATTTACTTACTTATGCTTTAGTATGTGTGAGTGTTTTTTTTTAGGATGAAATGATTTGTTTTTTGTTTCAATTCGGAACCTTTTAGTAATTTTTTTTTTCTTGTTGAATAAATATATTTATATAAGATTTTTCAATTTCTTAAACATTAGCAATGAATGTACTCAGTTTTCTTATATATCCATAATAATATTTTTTTCTCTTTTCCCTTCTCTCTAGTAAAAACATTTCATAATATTATTAGAAAATATTAGCGATTATAAATTAATATTACTTCAAATGAATTTTTTATAGGCCGAACAATTTATTAAACTCCTTTTTTATTTTTCTTCTTGTACTTTCATATACAAAATTCTACTCAAAAAAAAATCCCAAAAAAATGTATTTCTTTTTCTATTATCTTTTTGTTTAATTTTATATAAATTGCATTAAAATTTATAATCGCGAAATATTTTATATATAAAAAATCACCATTTTTTTCTCTAAAAATTGTTTAGTTTTTTCATGTCATTATTTTCTTTGTTTGTTTTTATTTATTTTTTTTTGTTTTTTTTAGGAATTTTTTATATGATTTTTTGATATATTATTGATAATATACTTAAATGATAAAAACAATATACAAAACGAGAATTTCGCTTTTTGTTGTTGTTTTTTTACCATACTTCACATTTTTTTTGTGGATTCATTTTCGATCCTTGGGGGCACTTAAATTCTTCAGAGAATTCTTTTAAATTTGATAATGATCCAATAACACGATATTTTGGTGGGGAATGTGGATCCTTTTCTATTTGTAAATTTGATGCTTCTTCTCTAACTGATGAGCACCAAACCTGCAACAAGAAAAAAACTTGTTAAATTGTAAAACTATAAATAAACCACGGGGATGCAATTATAGTAACGCCCTCAGGGACAGTGTAGTGGAATTTAATTGAGCTAGATGCATCAACAGCACAACCTTCAGTCAAAGGTGAATAGATACAAAATTGCAATAAGAAAGGCCAAATGTTCCTACTGGGCTAATTTTTGCAGCAATATAGATTCCACGTCAAAAGTCAAGGCTACGTAAAATACTAACTAAATCGCCAACAATACTTAGTTATTTACGCAAAGAAAACGGAGTTGGACTGACTCAAGCAGAGAATCCCTGACACTACTTATGGACACCCACTTCCAGAGTAGTACTACGGCTGAGACAGCAATCACTATAAACCCTTCAGCCTTGCCACAGTTGGTCAAATCTAACATAAGTATAGCAAGAATCAACATCACGACTTGGGAGAAGTACATATGGGTGCCCTGCATAGCAGGGATAACCTCATAGTGCCAATCCCTTGCAGATTATTCAACGGTCGGTTTATGGAGGATAGCAAAGGCGGAGGACCCACCTGCAGGTTTTGCCTGGAGAAGGACGAGTCTGCTCTCCACGTCCTCTGTGAATGCCCCACAATAGCGAGGAGCAGGATATCATTATTCGAGGAGTCCCTGCTCGAGCAGACAAATCTAAACGACGAGCCACTAGGCAGACTGCTGAACTTGTTTTAAGTTTTAACCTCTACAATATATCCCCAAAACAAAAGAAAATACCAAACATTATAAAATACATAAATTCAATGAAATTAACCCGAAATAAGTTAAATTAAAGAAATCATGAAAAAACTAAAAATTTCAATTCACAAAATCTTGAAAAAATGCACTAGAATGATTTTTACACATTATCATCAATTATGATTATTACACATATTAATATCGAATACTTATTATTTATATATTGCATAATATTTTTAATTACTAAATAACATAATTTAACTATAGTTTTATTAATAATTATCAATAAAATGAATTTTAAAACTGTCAATTAACAAACGCCATCTAGATCCGAAAGTTGGAAAGGATGTATATTTATCAATCGCTTCTCACTACTACTACAGAATATTTTTTGACAGTTGGAAATTATTTAATTTTTTAAATGGGCAAGAAGTGAAAATGTCGCGTTAGAAAAAATTTAATTTAACCTATTTAAATCGCATATAAAGGTGCAATAATTGAAATTAATTGTTGTTTAATAAATGATAATTGATTTATTACTTAATTTTAAAGTGTTACGGTGTTATTGATCGTGTATTTTATAAAAAAGATTAGCAATTTTCTTCTCTTTGATAGCAAATTTTCAAAAAGGCAGGTGCTTTAAGTTTTAATTTTTTGAATTTATTTCTTGGTGATATGTTTGGGGTAAAGAAGAGACCTTAAGGGCGATTTAGACGCCTCGATTTGCTTGTGCCAACTGGCTTTCGCAAGCCGTCATTCATCAATCAACATTCGTTCATCATCATGGGTAATTTTTATCAACAAGGTTTGATTTTAAGAATTTTTTTATTATATATGCTTCAATTGCCAAATCCTCCACTAACACTTTTGAATTTTATTTAGACTTGATATAAAACTACTTTCTTGGATCTTATTTGGCAAGTGAAGCATTCATATATTGATTAAAACATATGCATATACAACATAGAAATATATTCAATATTTTTCAGTGTAGTCCTCTTCATTTACCCAACAGATGACGCCAGCAGTACTTTCTCAACAATGATGACCAAGGAAGGCCCTTAATATTTCTATTTATTTCTTTGAATATCTTTATCCAAAATTTCTTCATATTCTGTTTCGTGCTCTTGGTCATCAGAACGTCTTCCCTTCCAATCAGATAGTACGCGAACTTCTTTTGACAGTGTAATAAACACTTAATTAAAAATCTCCAAAAAATTCGGGGTCTTCTCCAACGTTGTAGCGAGAATTTCCCGATTTTATGTATAGAGCAAATTCTATAGGTCTCCTCAATCGTTGAGGTCCTCACCAGTGTACCTACCTACACCTTGTCCTGGTGGTGAGGCTTGTGAGCTTCGGGGAAACGCTCGGCTATACTATGGGTTAGGATTAGCTGTTATATGGCAAATCAATTTACCGAACATCATGACAGCGTGGAGAGGTAAGTCAATAGAGGAAATAGGCCAACTAAAATCCAAAAAGGACGTACAAGTAAGTAACTTGATAGTATGTAAAGTAGTATTCTTGAATTGGCTACAATATCGAAATCTATACGAAAGTTGTTAAAAAAATAAATATTTCAATGCTCCTTGTCAAATACAACATGTCTGGAGCGAATCAAAAAACTTATAACTACTTTGAAACATTTTCATTCGAGTCCCATTCAGGCAAATGGCAGTAAAGAAGGAATAGGTTGTTGCCTGTTACAAGAAAGTCGACCTGTGGCATTCGCTTCAAAAAACCTGACAGAAACTGAAAAAAGATATTGAGAAGGAACTTTTTTCAATATGTTACGCATGCAAGAAATTTTCAAATTAGATTTACGGTAAGAAAACTGATATAGCAAGATCATAAACTACTTTTAGGAATCATGGAAAATGATTTTAGTAAAATTGCTGAGGACGAAGCTGAAAGTTATGAAATAAGTTTGCACCGCCCCTGGGCAAAATACAAATATTGAAAAAAAAAAAAACTAAAACTTACTTGCGCAAACGAAATGAAAAACAATTGCCGATGCGTCATATTTAAGCCTGGAAGCGGTAGTAAGTCTGTATCCCTGTCACCGCGGGAGTTTATATAGGCATGAAAAGCCGCCTTTAGGCCTCCATTGTCAGCAATGTTTTCACCTTAAAAGAACAAAAAAACGCGTTGATCTAACAAAACAAAAAAAACACACAGCACAACTTGCACCTACCTAAAGTCTGTTTGCCATTCAAATTCCTTCCGTTTATTTTGTAGGTTCCATACTGTTGTGCAAAACAATCAGTTCGCTCCTTGAATTTTGCGATCGTTTGATTCTTCCACCACTGATGCAGATTGCCGTTCTTATCATACTCTCGTCCTTGATCATCAAACGCGTGAGTCAGCTCATGCCCCATGACGACGCCCATCGCCCCGAAATTTAAACTTTTGGGATTATTTAAATCATAAAATGGCAGCTGAAGTATTCCAGCTGGGAAAACGATTTGATTTTTTGTTGGTGTATAGTAAGCGTTCACAGTTGGTGGTGTCATACCCCATCGGGTCTTGTTAACTGGTTGATCTAATTTTTCTAAATTTTTTTTTAAATTGTACTCATTAACGCGTAAATTATTTTCAAAGTATTCCTTTGCTTTTATCACTAAATCACTATATTTTTGGTCTAGCTGCGTTGCATTCAATATACAATCGGGAAATCCTATCATATCTGAAATGGCATCGGCTTTCTCCTCGGCCAGTCTCCTTGTTTCCTTATCCATCCAGCTTAAATTTTTCAAATTTTTCTTAAACGCTGTACGAACTTCATTTATCATTTCCTCAGCCTGCGGCTTAGATTCACCATGAAAAACTTCACGCACAAACATAGCACCAATTGCAAATCCAATAACATTATTAGTATCTGTAACGCAGTATCTCCATGGCTCCTCACCGCCATCTGATCCGATTAACGCCTTACGGACACCTTTATAGGCATCCCGAAATGGTTTCGATAAGCATGCGGTTAATGTTCTAACTGCTTGCCAAACCAGATAATTATTTAAAATGCTACAAAAAAAAAATATATTGAGAACTAAATCAGTGACGAGTACTTACATTTTCCCTTCGGGCTTTGCATTATACTCCATTACCATTCCAGTCAAGCGCTCAAGAAACTCGGGGGCATAAACTACTACGACCTCCTTTTCTGTAACCTTTCTACTGACAATCTTCATAGCATCCGCGAAATGATCTGTCCAGTTGATGAATGGTGCCTTCTTTTGCAGTTCAGCTAGCTTCATTGGATGGTAGAGAGCTTCTTCGTCTCGTCGATCTTCAGCTGGAACTAAAAAGGATTCTCTGTAAATAATAGTTTCACAAAATTTAACTGTTTCGAATCTTTCGTTAAACTCTGATAACAGATTAAATTGAGCATACAACATAATTTTGAAAACAAAGAGCCAGATTGTCATCGACTCATCTCACACCCGCTTAATACCTATTTCACATCACTTCTATTAACCTAGCTAGTATTTGACTGTGTCGAGTCTAAGCTGCAAGCCATCTCGGTCGGTATTCCTCAGGGCTCAGTCCGATCGCCTTGGTTTTTCCTGGTCTTATCGAGCTCGTACCAACCTTCAACCGCTCGGAAACTCGGAGTTAATTTCCTCCTCCACCTGCATCCTCCATACCTTTCCTCCCTCTAACAAAAAGCAAAAGATTTTCAGTGACGGTCTAGGATAATGCAACACGTTTTGCACAGTACGTAAAATTGTTAGTCAGGCATGTCATACTGAAAAGTTTAGTAATAAGCATTATTTGCAGATAAAGGAAAGGTTAAGGGAGTTGAATTCTAGAACGGTTCATCCTTAATGAAAATTTTTTTTGACGGTGAACTGCAGTTCTTTTGACTGTTAACAAAATAACGCAGGTAACGGTGGTATTTCAACACTGAATAACTCTGACATTTTTTTAGCCGATTTTGACAAATGTATACGATTTACAAATATATCGGCCCCTATTCCTATAGTCACCTCACTTTTTTTCTCACCTCATATTTTTTGTCACATCACTTTTGAAGTGGTATTCTCATAGTCGAGTGACAAGGAAAAAGTTTGTGTTAAAATGTGAAAAAATTAAGGGTGGCATTCTCGAAGTCATTTTTTGCAGCAAATGTCACTGAAAGATGTCATTTTTTATTACTTGGAATTTGTAGGTGACACTTTAAATGTATAGTGACAAAGGGTAAGAAATATGTTTTATTTTAATATTTTTGATGATTTAAGTGGGAACTACAATGTGGCGCTGGCGCGTTCTCTGTCGCGCGTGCAGTGTATGTAGCTAAGAGCAAATACAATGCCGTTCCTAATGAATGTGGAGTTTTCCCTGATTTCCTTCATTATAACAACAAAAAAAATTATTTTACAATTTTTCGTTTGAAATTAGTTGGAAAGATATGCACATATGTATTTTAATATAAAATTATGGCCCTAAATAGATTTCAGTCGTAAAATAATTGGAAATTATTATTTTTTTACAGGGAAATCCAAATTTTTATTAAATACGTGATATAAATCAAATCTAGAAGATGATTTTTCATATTATGCGCGAATTTATCAACGGCCATTTACAATCGTGAGAAATGCAATTATAAATGGCTTCGGGAATGCCACACTCTCATTTTTGTGACAATTGTCACTCAGGTGACTATAAGAATACGAAAACTGGTTTGTCACATTTTCCAATGGGTGACGTGACTATGGGAATAGGGGCCATCGAGTGTCGAGGTATCTTTGAGCCTCAGGGAACCGATATATGTAGATGATGTGGGGCTTAAATTTGATTATATCTAATATAACCTGGATTGGACAGCATAGCTTAAAATTTCTAAATTCGCAATTGGATAGGAACGCAATTTCAGAAATTAAATTTAAAAAAAAATTAAATCTTTGAAAAAAAAAAAACAAAACAATTTAAAGTTTTTTTCTGTCTTTTCCCATGATCCTTCTCTGCGATCAAAACATGAACATAATGTCATACTGAACCGGGCGCAAAAAACACCCATCGCTTGCCCTTCACACACCCAACCGACAAATTATTTTATTGTGTTGTAATGAGTTTTATATACATATATAATAACTTACCAGTTATATTGGCAATTTTCGTTTCGAATACAATAACATCATTCATTTGCCGACGAGCATCTGTTTCATTCGCACCTAACAGTACAGCAACCTTCGTCATATAATCCAGATATGCATTAAGTACTTTCTCATGGGTTTTATTTAAATAGTTATCACGTGTTGGTAGTGTTAGTCCACCTTGATCTATTTGTATCACATGTCGACTAGAATTTCGATCATCTTCACCTATTGCCCACGAAAATAATCCTCCCATATTGTATCTAAAAATTGGTAAAAAACCAAAAAAAAAAAAATTTGGTAAAAAGTGAAATTTTTAATTAAAGCATAAAAAAATACTTACTTATTTTGTAATAATTTTAATGTTTCCCCTAAAGACCAATCGTCCACAGCAAACCCGCTGTCGGTTATGTTCCAGCCTCCAATATCTTTGAGGAACGTCTGCATTGGCTGTGATCCTAACTTTTCCATTACTTCATCCTCATCTAGACAGGATTCATAATAGAGTTTTGCCTTCCTTTCTGCTTCAGATATGAAATAATCTTCAGGCTTTTCTGTGAAAAACATTCATCTCAAAAATAAACAAAAATTACTGAAATTATTCAACGGAAATTACCTAAAACATTTTTTATGACCAATTGATTTTGCTGCTCTAATTTACCAAAGGTTCCCCATATCGATTTGCCATCTGGTATTGGGTTTTTCTCAATCCATTGATTACTAGAAATATCAATATAAAAATAACGTTTTCATTCTTATATTTAATCATATTGAGAAGGTTGAGCATTTGGCAATAACGAATGGGCTATACTTTTTTCGAATCTTGGACACGAAAATAGCAGCTTCGTTAGCAGCTTTTCTGCTGTTTTGGACACGAAAAGCATGACAATAGCTGCTAAAAGGTGCTATAGCAGAAATCTTGAACAGACCCCAGATGAGGTAGCACTGACATTAATAACAAAAGTTAGTTTTCTTTTGCTAATGTACTGGTCCATGGGTACCACTGCCAATTGCTTGGCATATTGCACTATACCCCTATATGTCATATTTGTAAGCCAGACCGCTTGAACAGGTTCAGAAGTCTGGCTTCCAACTAAATAAATGTAATCGCCAGCAAATTGAAGTCACATAAATGTGACTCCGGCCGAATACCGCTTGAAAATTGAAATCACAAATGTGACTCTGGCCGATAACCGCTAGTAAATTGAAGTCACACAAATATGACTCCGGCCGCCAAAGTTCTAAGGCTAATTAGTAGGCTAAAACTAGCTCTTGGATAAACAACATGTGCAGGCATACAAAAATGTTTTATTACAGTCGAATTATTCGCAGGTCACTCGTTGTCTCATCAAAGGCAAAAAGGAGGCTCGAGGTTCGATTTCACTCTGCGACATGGTCCTTCGTCTTTCCACTCGTCCCAACTATATAGCATTCCTTATATTTTGCCTTCCATCTTTACGACAATTCCCTGTCCTTGCTCCTGTCGTGGCCTGGAAGCATATTATTCGAGGAAGGCCATCTTCTGTTCGGTCATCGTGGTCACGTTCTGTCGCAGTAGTATTGGGTTGGATGACCGGCATTACAAAAGTGGTTTTACTCGTGGGCTCTAGTCCTTTACATAAGAAGCAAACCTTTTGACAATAACTTAAAACCGATAAACGGGACAATATTTTGGTAACAAGTGATTATTCAAATTGTAAAATATATAAGTGAAATAAACAAAACCCAAAACAAAAACTTACCACGCAAAAGCATAGAAATCATCACACGGATTCACACTTCTATCTATTGATTTTAGTATTTCACTAGCTGCATGTATGCAATGCTCATTCAAGCACGGAATTTGTTGATCTGAAACTTGACGTTAAATAAACATTAATGCTGCCATATACTCAAAGCAAACTGTCCATACTTCTGTTATGTGGCTGTACATGTAAAATTCTTGTTGTTCTGTCGTTATCACCCGAAGAAACTATTATTAATAAAATTGTTAAAATAAGCACCAATAGAAGGGTTGTAATCAGCAAACATTTCTCTAATTTACTTCTAGCTCGCCATAATGAACTTCCCTAAAATAATAAAAAACGAGATTAGATATTGTAGTAAAAGGAAGATTAATTGGAAGTGAAGTAAATGCATTTAAAACAGGGATGTTGTGGAGCTCCGTAACCGTAACCGAAACTATCGGATATCCGAAATAAAAATTTATCCGAAACCGTAACCGAATCTGATATAAAAGTTTCGAATAATTTCGGATAGGAGCGGAGTCTTAATGTAACACATTATGATATGTTTTCGACCGACCGAACCGTGTGATTGTAGCACTAAATTATAACCTTGAAATAAAGTCAAATGTTTACCTATTTGTATTTTCCTTTTACAATTTATTCAAAATCTAATATCCGTAACTGAAATTATCCGAAACTATCGGATAATCCGAAATAATTTCATATCCGTAACCGTATCTGAAACTGGTATAATCTTATTCATATATCTGTATCCATATCCAGATCCGAAATTCCATATCCTTAACATCCCTAATTTAAAATATAAGAAGTAGTAGAAAGTGAACTAGCGACAGCCACCGGAACGGACACCAATACCGAATAGGCTAATAAAGTGGCCCCTAGACTATCAATAATATTTATTTATTTGCCAAACAAGGCACTTAACAAAAACAGTTAGAGATAAAAAATTACATATTAACATTAATAAGGAACATTGCAGTATTTAATATTTAAATATTAAACTAAGATCTAGGTCTATAATGTTAGTTAAAAGAGGACAATAGGGAAATTAGTTTTCTTTTATAGGAACTTTTGTTAATTGAGGGAGAGAAACAGGACGCGTAGGAATTGAAGGTAATGCAGCACCTGTTAACGGGCTCGTTTCTAGCATATTCAGTGCGATGCGGGTACTCTTTAAGCAGTTTGGAATGTCTTGTTTGTCGAGTATCGTTAAATTTGATTGTGTCCGACAGGAACTGCACCTTGAGGTTATTGTTCAGGACATCCAATAATATAGAGTAAAACATTTAGTACAGTCAAATAAGGCAAAAAAGGGGTCAACCTCGGAATTCGAGGTAATAAGCTGAAATTTGGCATGAACCTTTGTTTTAGTATTCTAAATGATGTGTGAAAATATAGATAGATATAGGGGTGAGAAGTCTTGGCATCGTGCTGCATTTGTTTCCGTACCACCTCCGAGGTAGAGTACAAGGGAGGTTTTTTACATGGTATCCTCCGTAGGCCTAATCCAATCCTTGTTTTCCTTTTTTGCACTAGACAATATTTCAATATCACTCACAGACCGTCAATAATATTGCACAAATCAAAATACTGCACAATATTATTGATAGTTCTGAAAAAGTAAGACTCCTCCATTCTTAGCATGAAACAGGGACGCACAGCATCAAAACCCCTGTGTGGCACCCAAATGAGCCACGCTACGCCTGAGTAAACATTCTATTTCTGCTAAAGGCGCGTGCCAATAAAAGACTCACGGAATAGCTCAAACGAAGCACGATACTTAAGAAATTGTATAGGACGAAGAAAACGGGCAATTATCTTATTGACCATAAAAGATGTCATTAGCGTACTAAATCGTTCGATGGTGTTAGATCAAGTAGCATTGGACGTTGTTAGTTCTCAGTTGGGGGACCGCTTGATAAAACGACACTCACCATACTGTATGTTCATATCTGTAACAGCGGGCATACCTCTGGCGGGCGCATTTTTAGTTCTTCATGCCTGTAACAGGAGCGTGCATGTAACCGCGCGGAACCAACAAAATTAATTTTACTCTCTACTAGAGACAACTGACACTTCACTGTCCTTGGACCTTCTGGCACACACCAGTATCTTTCAAGACTGCCAGCCAATAGTGATCGAACTTACACATGAATGTATGTAACATTGGGAATTTTCCTAGATAGCCAATCCTCTATAAGTGATGATGCGCTCAGAGCTTATGGAGCGATGCAGAGCTGACCTAGTCAAGCTTTTGCTAGAAAGCATATCGTGACTCTCTTCTGGGCTTCCGGACTTAAGAAGATTGATGGCAGCGAGAGTGCCGACTACCTAGCCCAGCAGGGAAACTCTCTCCGGGGCATTGAGATCGAGATTTTTGACAGCCCAATAGGTAGGCTCAAAAAAGCGTGCCTTACGAGGGGGGTCTGCTGCTAATCAGTCAACGATGGAAAAGTACTGGGAAACGTGTGCTATTTCTAGGACAATTGGCCTTTTAAACAAATTCGGAGAATAGATACTGCCAGAATTACAGCAATCATCACGAGACATTGGCCTATATGTGACCACATTGAAAAGCTGGGTGGGGGTATCACGCACAACATCTGTTATTGTAACTAGGAAACGAATGAAATGGATACACGAAAATACATCGAACCATTGGCCGTGCCCTTTGCTCAGCACACACGTATTTTTGTTAAATTCAACACTTTTATTACAATCATTGGTTCTGTTGTTAAATGGATCGATATTGTATAACAAGATACGGTAGTGTATATATTTTGTTAGATGAACTAAAAGACACACCTGAAATAAATAATGATAAATACAGATTAAATTTCACTTACTCTTACTGTATGATATCTAATATGCATAGCTGGACCACCTGTAGCCTCATTGAGCTGAATTGTTCCAATAGAGCTGGTATCTTCATCAGCAAATTCTGCTTGCTTATAGCGTGTCATCTATATCACAAGTGTGAATAAATAAAAAGAATAAATAATAAAAATGTTGATATAATAAACAATCTCTTTGTTTGTAAAGAAAGTTTAAGTTTTTTATTTACTGTGTGTTATCGGGGAAATCCTAATCTTGTCATAAAATTTAGGGAACAAAATCAATGATTTTATTAAACTACACTTGAAAAATTTTCTTTTGTTAATAATATCGAATTATATCAGTCTAGTGTCCGCCCATTTATCAAACTTTGTTTACATATATGTGTAACTGAAAGGGCTTTCAACGTTTTTTCGGGTATTTGGAGTTATGTTTGATTATTATTATTGTTATTCTCTATGTTTTTCTGTAAATGCGCGAGGGCCCGGAAGATAGAACACTCACGACGCCTATATAATGTTAAACCGACGACAAACGCGACGACGCAACGACCTTTATTACTTCTCTATAATTAAAGTGTAATTCGTTTTGCGTACTTGACCTGGACACGCGAGCGATTTAAAGCAGCTGCAGCGGCGGCAGCTGAAGCTTAACAAAACTCCACTATCTATATTAGGTGAACGGAGAAAATACCATTAATCCCCTCTGCCACTCCCATCTCTATCGCAGCACGTTGGGCCGCTACCGAGACGCCGGTGGCGAGCTTCCTCTGATATGCAAAACAGCAACATGCGTAGGCGTACAAGATCATCTTCATACTTTGGAGAATTACCGAGTAGAGACGCTTTAGAGAAGATATCTCTCGTGGAATATACGTACTTTCACACAAAATACCGTGCTGTACCGCACAAGCAAATCCCAGCACTAATCCACTATACTAGAGCTTAGCTAATAAGAGAATGTTCTACGAGCTTCGTTACACTATGATATGGAGCCGGCTTAGCTTAATCGTGATCTCGTTTGTTAATAAACAATTTTGCACTTGATCCATGATCATCCAATGGCCTTGTGAAATTTCCGCATGGAATATGAGTTTCTTATAAGAAAATTTATAAATAAGAGACAAGATTAACTCAAATATAATTCAAGCTCAATGCTGTCGCAGATCTTCTCCTATGCCTTCTGCACAAATGTGCCAAACCGATACAGCTCACACATATCTACCAATTTGGCTATGTTGCATCTAAGCAGTCTTTTTGGAAGCCACCCAAAAATCCCCGCTGAATATTGAGACGTATTTAATGTTTATATTTACATTGATCGGAAATATCTTGTCTTTGATAAGATCGTTTTAGGGATGAAATAATAACAAACAGAGGCTTAAAGTGTTGAGATTCAGCTTACACAATTAGAGCAGGCAGAATCTCGTAAACTCCTGTGCGGCATCTCAAGGGGTGTTATTTTCATAAACAGAAATTATATTCAATAGTCACAAAAAATGTTATTACAGCTTGAATTTAAATTAAAACAAAAATTTTATTCTTAAATATTAAAATAAGCTTAGCTCATCACGCGCACACAGAAGCTTATGCGTTTAGGCTGTTGGATTGCGTTTAGCACTGTATCCAGTGCGACCAGAGGCCCAATAAGCGTATTCGTGGTGCTATTTTTTAATAATTTGTTTTTATGTTTGTTTCAATACGAATTTCGATTTATTATGTTAAGTATCTGTATACTCGAAGCCTACTAAGATTTCCTGTATACTTTCTGAAGTACTGTCGATTGAATCTTGAACATTCTCCCGCCCTTAAGGCGTGTCTTAAGGTACGGGTAATTTGACAATTGCGTGAAAGGGGTAGCAAGCTAGCGATTTAGATCCATCCGATCATATTTAGGTACCGGATCAAATCTTCTATTTGAGTTTCGAAACATCCCCAAATCCTTTAAGAAGAGGCTTCCAAATACACGGGTACACGGAGATAATGTTCGATTGTCTTACTGGCCTGCTCCTCGGCACGTCTTGAATACAGCTATCTTAGCGTGATTAGATAAAGTACAAAAATGTGCCCTCAAACTTATCGGCAACGACGCCGTACAACATCCAAGAGTTCAAACGCAAGGTTCATCGCCACCTTCTCCAACACTCTCCCGACCCGCATAACCCTTAATCTATTCCCCTCTCGTACTAAGCTTACTGCTAGACATTGCCCCATGACGTGACAAACGACATACCGGACTGATAATACAAAAAGTGGCTCCTGAGCTTAGAACTACCACATGAAAAATTATGAGCTCGTGTAAGGTGTGCCTAAGAGTTGCGGTCCTCCGTCGTTTAGCAGCTCAGTTGCTATTCCATCGATGCCTGCCGATTTGTGTTTTTTTTGTCTTTTTACAGCTTCACGCACCTCATGCAGTATTGGTGGATCCTCGTTCGGCGAGGTAACACACTACAAGGTTTGAATTAATGATAAAGTCGAATAGTCGTATAGTTATTATCATTGGTTTTCCAAAGCGTATCTATGGCGTTCCACCATACGGACCAGGTTGGCTATATTCTATTTTAAGGTTGTTGTCATCTGCCTGAACTTTTTTTTATGTGACACACTAGAGCTGTGACACACTTGAACTTCTTCAAGGGTGAAATTAGATTGTGAACCAAGTAGAGGCTGAGGATAAGTAAAGGCCTTTCTTTACTTTGAACTCCAATCTACCTTCCTAACTTTGAAAACTCAATAACAATTCCCAAATATTTATTTCCAACTATCTTATTGTACAAGCGTCCAGCTCAACATTTCTCAGAGACCTACCAATTCGAGATGTAGCATGCACCTTTTTAGCTACTTAGTAGTTTCGTAGATGAAATTTGGCCATATACCGACATGTTGTATTTGTACTATTTTGTTCATTCACTATTTCGTTTAAATAGCTCTCAAGAAACACATGTTCCCCCATTAAATTTAGCTACGTTCCCCCTTTAAAAAAGCACAGATAAAATTCAACACCAATAAAGCATGGAAAAATCAATACACGGTAACTTTGAACGCGCTGCGAAAATTATTTTTGGTTGATGGAAAACTTGAAAATACTTGTGGTAAATAGCAACTGTTTTACAATATATCTTTTAAATACTATGAGGGATGAAAGCAGGCCATCCCTTAGGTTATGTGAAGTTTTTAACATACATATTTAAACGCGGTCCCATCATAAGCTTAATATACTCGTATCGTAAGCGTGACTTTTGTGTCTTTTTTCGTCCTACTATGTACATGTATTCTATTTCACTTTCTCTGCGTGTCAGAAATTTTGTCACACTATAAACCCTACCCGTTCTTTACATAGAAAGGGTTTTCTATGATTTACTTATCTCTACTTGACTTCAATATTGTTTGTTCGAGTATTTTACCTTCACTGACATGACTTTTCGCTGTTGTTGTTTATCCTTATTTTGGTTTTCTGCCAAGTTCACACAGAAATTGCACTATATCACACCGCTTATAAATTTAACGCAATACAACTAACCTATCTATTTATTTATTTATTAAATAGGACATGTTATCACGCAATCAAAAAGTTATCACCCTAATATTGAAGGAGCACGGGGATTTCTTTCAACAAAGCAGGCTACCACGAACAGGATAAATATTTAAATTAATTTTGAACCTGATTCGCACACACACACAAATAAATATGATAAACACTTTTACCAAATTACCGACCAGGATACCGCGTAGTATCCTACCTTAAAGACGGTAGATAAATAGTTTTTGTTAGGCTTGATTTGCGAAATTGTGCATCGGAAAAAGGACATTCAAGCATTTATCGTGTGTCCTTCATGGTCGGTGGAGATTTCCAACTCACGCACTTTTGTTCCTCGACCTTACTTTTGAGAACACAAAAACTGACTTTTGTTAGCTTGAAACACACGTTTTTAGAAAAACTGAGTGACAAAATTTCCTTTTCACAAAAAGCTTTAATCCTGGCTACTTTTGTGTAGGTGTCATTTCTTAGTCGTGCATCCACAGTTATTTAGAATATCGAGCACTAAGCTCCCTTAAGCCAACACGTTGATGAGGGCCCGTACAAAATTACAAATATCCACCCGCAATCGTTGGGATAAGGAGGGAAACTGAGCTACCCAGAGAGAAAAGCACGGGGTTGGCACCTATGGATTGAAAAAGCTACGGGGTTGGGGCTGAATTGTTTACTTGCGCGCTGTCCGCAAGTTATATGTAACACCCCCGCTTCGTAGCCGTGATCATCCCCGTGCTTCTATTTCTACATATTATTTCCTTTAAATGTTTAACTGTGCATTAGTTATTTTCACTTGGCGATAACAGAAACTGAAATGAATGTACTCTCTCTATACAATCAATGTGTCATGTCCCAAGGGGCGCGTTCGTTCGTTTCATTTCGCTTTTTTTTTTGTTGACATCACCAGCAACGTGCATCCTAATGCATCTTATAGTGATTCAATTATAATCATCGCCAGCTTTATGTCCTGGCAAACACGCAATTGTCTTGTGGGGTTATAAAAATCGACGTTTCGTGTTCTCTATCTCCTAAATGCACCAACCATTACTACGACCACCAAAATATCTTCTTCATAGTCCCGCGCGGATTCGCAAATCCACATTACAATTCTACATTTTATCCCGTCAATTAATGTTACCTGTATAATAAAACAACTTATTAAGAAAATTTGCAAAACAAAGATCTTCAAAAGGAGCACAACGCGAAAAGATCAAATTTATTGTTCAAGTCTTTTGACAAAACACTTTTTTCGCATTTAGTTGGAAACAATTAATTTAAATGGATTCCTATTTTAAAAAAGAAGTTAAAGTTAAAGGAGGTGGGTCACAGCCCATACAAAATTACCCCAGGCCCGGCGCAAAAGGAAAGTATCTCAGATTATCGGCTATAATGAGTATTTAATTTCTGTATAGTGTAACTGCGTCTAATGGTGCATCCACACTACGCGGACTTAGGTCATACGCGCTTTTGCCTCTTTTTTTCATATAGAGTTTAATGCCTTTTTTGCGATATTTTTAATGGCAAAGGCAGTACAGCCAAACTGCGCGGACCAAAGGCTGTGCTTAAAAAGGTACATTGTACGTCTACACAATACGGGCTTTTCAAAAGCGCGTATGTTTTTTCAAACAAAAATTGATTTGTTTTCTCAATTTGCTCACGATTCAGAACTCATGCGCGCTTTTGTCAGAGGCCGTACGGCGAAAAGCGCGTAGGATCTAAGTCCGCGTAGTGTGGACGGCCCATAAGGTGTTAATAATGCTATTTATTTTTTTCGGGCAATATAATTAATATAACCCTGTATTTTTGTAACGCCATTACATATTTTCATGAATAAGGTATCAGTGTACGCAGAATACTCCCACCTATCTAAAATTGTAAAAGCGACGGTACCACCGTACCAACTTGCAGAGTTATAAGTCGTCAAAGTAAAAAAAAAATTTTTTTAACAAACCAGCCTTTCAACCAGCCTTTCAACCAGCTTTTTCTCCAAAAAATACATAGTCAACTAATGTTTTTTCCCCAGAATAAGAAAGCTTGGAGTGTTTTCTATGAATAATGTCCAGACAATTTTTATGCTTCGGCCTTTACTTTTTAAGTTATAAGCAACTTTAATGCTAAAATTGGTGTTATTTTGTACTTTTTTAGTATTCTTTTTCCTAAACTTATGTCGAAAAGTACCAAGTGCCAATTTTAAAGTCAAAATTGCTGGCAATTTCACCAAATAAATGTAATGAGTTTTGTTTATATAAAAAAAACTTTTAGTTTTGAATGTATATAAAATGCACTAATTATATACTTTTTAACCTCGAATTTCAACCCCTTTACACAAAAACACCAAAGGAGATGGGCATAAATCCCTAACCCCTTGGAATTTTTTGGCAAACAGCGGATTTGAATTCGGGGGAGGAGCCCTTTCCAACAACAACGGCCTCTGCTTAAATCTTCATCACCGATTATTCGCGGAGATGGGGTGAACACTTTTTTTATCATTTCAATTGAAGTCTTCAAAGAGCTCTATTTAATTTCCAGGATTCCAACAAATGATATTCTAGGTATGGTAACTTCTCATCTCTTTACCCATTCAATCGCCACCCTACCCACAATTCCAACAATCCCCAATAACATGAATTTTATTCTCTTTCCAAACTTAAACATTACATTAATAAAAGCAAACCACTAACGCTTGAACAAATGTTGTAATTCCAGCATTATCTAGATTTGCTGGATAAACCGGCCTAAAATCTTCAAAGCTGGCGGAGCAACGAAAATAAATTGAAGAAATACTCGCTGGAAGCTGTGACATCATATCGTTTCAAAATTAGCGCCAACTTCGTAGTCGCCACTCCCCCCACAGCCCCAGCAACCACCGACATGATTAGCGGCGACTCCCGGTGATGGTAACTGAGAGGAAAGGAGCAAACCACCAACCACGGTAAATTTTACTTTTCAACTTTTTTTAACTCTTCAAAATAATAAATAATCTGTAATTTCCAGTGCAATCAATTAAAGGATGCAGTAAACTCCACGATGGTATCCTGAGCATCACTGCTGTCCACCCACCCACCCCAACCAACAACCAGCACAAGCAAATCAAGGGACGACGGAGAGGAATTTTCAAAAAAAAACACCGACCACCGACCGAAACATAAAATAAATAAAACACAATAAGTGAAAGTTATTAATTAAATGATTAAAATTTACATGTATTTATATTAAATCATCTCGAAAATTAAATTGCTTTCTTAGTTGACAAAAAAACAATTTTTTATTTTATTGTCATCCACCCCAATCCCCAATCTGTAGCACCTGCCCTCGTTAATGCGAAGTCACGAACAAAAATTTCGTTCTCACTTCCAAAAACGTAACACAAAAATTTCTTCGGCTCGCCAGGATTTGCACCAGGCCACCATAAACCCCAGGCAGCAAGTCGCAGCCTCAATTTCGAGCACACGGTTACGTCACGGTCTGATCGCACTTGCAGATTCCATTTTATTTCCATATCCTTTATATGGATCGACGTCATAATCCGGGTGGTAGTATGTCTCCGTCATAACTTTTAACACTTTTAACTATTTTCGTCTTCCTCGAATTATTTTTACTCTCATTCTATACACCACCGACGACCCCTTTTCTCCCATTCTAAACACCACCGACCGCGTGCGCTCGGAACATTTAATTTTGGTCGCATTTTGTACTGAATTTCAGGATTTACACCAGGCCACCATAAACCCCAGGCAGCAAGCCGACAGCCTCAATTTTTATATGAATGACGTAGATCCATTTTGACGTCATAACCCGGAGTAAATGTGGTACTGTGTGTCTCCATCATAAAAAGCATTTTTAACTATTCCCGCCTTCCTCGAATTATTTTTACTCTCATTCTAAACACCACCGACGACCCCTTTTCAACCATTCTAAACACCACCGACCGACCGCGTGCGCTGGGAACATTTAATTTTGGTCGCATTTTGTACTGAAATTCAGGATTTGCACCAGGCCACCATAAACAGCAGGCAGCAATTCGATCGGGCGGCAGATCATATGACGTCACTTCCCCCTAAGAAGGAATAATATAAAAAGTATCCAATTCCTTTTCAAACTAGTTTATTCACTGTGTTTATTCCTCATTCCCATCGTATTTGATTGGCTGATCGCACTTCCCCTAAATAACACATTTTATTCACAATCGCATTTGAAACTATTTTCTTTATTTTTCTCGAAATGTTTTTTATTTATTAAAATTTTAATTCCAACCGAAATGTTTTATTTAAAATTTTAAATCCAACCGAAAGCCCCGTCGCCCTCCCTGAAGTCTAGTCGCACACAAAAAAAATATTTCACTTTCAAAAACGTGATATAAAATTTCTTGGAAATTTCAGGATTTGCACCAGGCCACCATAAACCCCAGGCAGCAATTCGATCGGGTGGCAGATCATATGACGTCACTTCCCCCTAAGAAGGAATAATATAAAAAGTATACAATTCCTTTTCAAACTAGTTTATTCTCTGTGTTTATTCCTCATTCCCATCGTATTTGATTGGCTGATCGCACTTCCCCTAAATAACACATTTTATTCACAATCGCATTTGAAACTATTTCCTTTATTTTTCTCGAAATGTTTTTTATTTATTAAAATTTTAATTCCAACCGAAATGTTTTATTTAAAATTTAAAATCCAACCGACAGCCCCAGTCGCCCTGCCCGCCCGCCCGGCTGCCCTATTTGCATTTTCACCCAGCCAAAATTATTTCGGATTGTACGATTTCTTGGATTTGCACTAGGGTCTCATGAACCGCAGGCAGCAAATTTATCAGGCGGCGGAGGATCAGTTGACGTCACTGCTCATCACTCCTTTTGCACACATTTCTTCTCAATAAGGGGAAATGAGAAACTGGCGATAAAATATTTAAAGTAAAATTGCATTTTTAACTATTTCCATCTCCTGCGAAATGTTTTCTCTCTCATTTTAACACATTAATTGAATTCCTTCACCATACAAATTCTTTAGGAGAAATCGACATATCGTTTTTCTATCCCCCTCACACTATCGGCAATAATTTGAATTTTATCTCTTTCCAAATAATATTTCCGATTTCTTGACATTCTTTATTTACATTTGCGGGGGACTAGAAGTCAATTTGAAGTTAAAAGAAATGTGATTTCTAATTATTTTATAATATTTATTTTTCCTAAGTATTTAATATATGTAAATTGGGAAATTTACAAAATAATTCATTAATTATTATATTATTAGCAGCTGAAGCTCTAAACTTCTTAATGAGGCACGGTGCACCACCAGCAGCAAGGATGGCACCCACAGCTGTCATCATGCTGCCGCTGGTTACTTAATTAACCTGAAGAAATCGTAATGTGCAATAATTAATTGCTTCTTTTGTGAAATTTTATGTTTTCAATAATAATTTGTATGATTTCAGTCAGAATTTCCACCGTTTTGTGCATATTACTCGAAAATTTTAGAACAAAATTGGTCATCCACCGGCAGGGGCAGCCGTTGTGTCAAAATGTAGTGACCAATGCTCGTGATGGATGTAAATTCAGAAAATAGTAAAATAAAAGTGTGATTTAAGTTTTCTTATAATAATTCTATGTGTATTCAGTTATTTTTGGTGGATACTTTAAGATCCAATTATCCCAGCATCATTGTCATCTGGCCACGCAACCACCATGTTCAAGGATGAAGTAAACCTCCACGCTGGTATCCTGAGCATCACTGCTGTCCACCCACCCACCCCAGCCAATAAATAACCTGCGCAAGCAAATCAAAGGCGGAGAGGAATTTTCAAAATAAAACCATCGACACCGAAGCAAAACAAGTGAAAGTGATTAAAATTTACATGTAATAGTGTATTCTACCATCTCGAGAATTAAATTGCTTTTAATTGAAAAAAAAAAACAATTTTTTATTTTCCAATATGTAGCACCTGTACTGGTTAATGCGAAGTCTAGTCGCACGCATAAAAAAATTTTCTCACTTTCAAAAACGTAACAACAAAATTTCTTAAGCTCGCCGGGATTTGCACCAGGCCACCATAAACCCCAGGCAGCAATTCGACAGGCGGCAGAGGATCACCTGACGTCACCACCCCTCAAGAAGAAATAATATAAAAAGAATACAATTCCTTTTCAAACTAGTTTATTCACTGTGTTTATTCCTCATTCCAATTCGTCGTATTTGATTGGCTGAACGCATTTCCCCTAAATAACACATTTTATTCACAATTGCATTTGAAACTATTTCCTTCATTTTTCTCGAAATGTTTGATTTATTAAAATTTTAATTCCAACCGAAATGTTTTATTTAAAATCCAACCGAAAGCGCCCCGTCGCCTTCCCTGAAATATTTGTATTTTCACCCAGCCAAAATTATTTCGTATTAGTACGATTTCTTGGATTTGCACCAGGGTCTCATGAACCGCAGGCAGCAATTCGATCAGGCGGCAGGGGATCAGTTGACGTCACTGCTAATCGCCCCTTTTGCACACACTTCTTCTCAATAAGGGGAAATGAGAACCGGGCCATAAAATATTTAATAAATTCAGGTTCTCAGGGAGTGTGTGCAAAAGGAGTGATGAGCAGTGACGTCAACTGATCCCCTGCCGCCTGATCGAATTGCTGCCTGCGGTTCATGAGACCCTGGTGCAAATCCAAGAAATCGTACTAATACGAAATAATTTTGGCTGAGAGAAACAAATATTTCAGGGAGGGCGACGGGGCTTTCGGTTGGATTTTAAATAAAACATTTCGGTTGGAATTAAAATTTTAATAAATCAAACATTTCGAGAAAAATGAAGGAAATAGTTTCAAATGCAATTGTGAATAAAATGTGTTATTTAGGGGAAATGCGTTCAGCCAATCAAATACGACGAATTGGAATGAGGAATAAACACAGTGAATAAACTAGTTTGAAAAGGAATTGTATTCTTTTTATATTATTTCTTCTTGAGGGGTGGTGACGTCAGGTGATCCTCTGCCGCCTGTCGAATTGCTGCCTGGGGTTTATGGTGGCCTGGTGCAAATCCCGGCGAGCTTAAGAAATTTTGTTGTTACGTTTTTGAAAGTGAGAAAATTTTTTTATGCGTGCGACTAGACTTCGCATTAACCAGTACAGGTGCTACATATTGGAAAATAAAAAATTGTTTTTTTTTTCAATTAAAAGCAATTTAATTCTCGAGATGGTAGAATACACTATTACATGTAAATTTTAATCACTTTCACTTGTTTTGCTTCGGTGTCGATGGTTTTATTTTGAAAATTCCTCTCCGCCTTTGATTTGCTTGCGCAGGTTATTTATTGGCTGGGGTGGGTGGGTGGACAGCAGTGATGCTCAGGATACCAGCGTGGAGGTTTACTTCATCCTTGAACATGGTGGTTGCGTGGCCAGATGACAATGATGCTGGGATAATTGGATCTTAAAGTATCCACCAAAAATAACTGAATACACATAGAATTATTATAAGAAAACTTAAATCACACTTTTATTTTACTATTTTCTGAATTTACATCCATCACGAGCATTGGTCACTACATTTTGACACAACGGCTGCCCCTGCCGGTGGATGACCAATTTTGTTCTAAAATTTTCGAGTAATATGCACAAAACGGTGGAAATTCTGACTGAAATCATACAAATTATTATTGAAAACATAAAATTTCACAAAAGAAGCAATTAATTATTGCACATTACGATTTCTTCAGGTTAATTAAGTAACCAGCGGCAGCATGATGACAGCTGTGGGTGCCATCCTTGCTGCTGGTGGTGCACCGTGCCTCATTAAGAAGTTTAGAGCTTCAGCTGCTAATAATATAATAATTAATGAATTATTTTGTAAATTTCCCAATTTACATATATTAAATACTTAGGAAAAATAAATATTATAAAATAATTAGAAATCACATTTCTTTTAACTTCAAATTGACTTCTAGTCCCCCGCAAATGTAAATAAAGAATGTCAAGAAATCGGAAATATTATTTGGAAAGAGATAAAATTCAAATTATTGCCGATAGTGTGAGGGGGATAGAAAAACGATATGTCGATTTCTCCTAAAGAATTTGTATGGTGAAGGAATTCAATTAATGTGTTAAAATGAGAGAGAAAACATTTCGCAGGAGATGGAAATAGTTAAAAATGCAATTTTACTTTAAATATTTTATCGCCAGTTTCTCATTTCCCCTTATTGAGAAGAAATGTGTGCAAAAGGAGTGATGAGCAGTGACGTCAACTGATCCTCCGCCGCCTGATAAATTTGCTGCCTGCGGTTCATGAGACCCTAGTGCAAATCCAAGAAATCGTACAATCCGAAATAATTTTGGCTGGGTGAAAATGCAAATAGGGCAGCCGGGCGGGCGGGCAGGGCGACTGGGGCTGTCGGTTGGATTTTAAATTTTAAATAAAACATTTCGGTTGGAATTAAAATTTTAATAAATAAAAAACATTTCGAGAAAAATAAAGGAAATAGTTTCAAATGCGATTGTGAATAAAATGTGTTATTTAGGGGAAGTGCGATCAGCCAATCAAATACGATGGGAATGAGGAATAAACACAGAGAATAAACTAGTTTGAAAAGGAATTGTATACTTTTTATATTATTCCTTCTTAGGGGGAAGTGACGTCATATGATCTGCCACCCGATCGAATTGCTGCCTGGGGTTTATGGTGGCCTGGTGCAAATCCTGAAATTTCCAAGAAATTTTATATCACGTTTTTGAAAGTGAAATATTTTTTTTGTGTGCGACTAGACTTCAGGGAGGGCGACGGGGCTTTCGGTTGGATTTAAAATTTTAAATAAAACATTTCGGTTGGAATTAAAATTTTAATAAATAAAAAACATTTCGAGAAAAATAAAGGAAATAGTTTCAAATGCGATTGTGAATAAAATGTGTTATTTAGGGGAAGTGCGATCAGCCAATCAAATACGATGGGAATGAGGAATAAACACAGTGAATAAACTAGTTTGAAAAGGAATTGGATACTTTTTATATTATTCCTTCTTAGGGGGAAGTGACGTCATATGATCTGCCGCCCGATCGAATTGCTGCCTGCTGTTTATGGTGGCCTGGTGCAAATCCTGAATTTCAGTACAAAATGCGACCAAAATTAAATGTTCCCAGCGCACGCGGTCGGTCGGTGGTGTTTAGAATGGTTGAAAAGGGGTCGTCGGTGGTGTTTAGAATGAGAGTAAAAATAATTCGAGGAAGGCGGGAATAGTTAAAAATGCTTTTTATGATGGAGACACACAGTACCACATTTACTCCGGGTTATGACGTCAAAATGGATCTACGTCATTCATATAAAAATTGAGGCTGTCGGCTTGCTGCCTGGGGTTTATGGTGGCCTGGTGTAAATCCTGAAATTCAGTACAAAATGCGACCAAAATTAAATGTTCCGAGCGCACGCGGTCGGTGGTGTTTAGAATGGGAGAAAAGGGGTCGTCGGTGGTGTATAGAATGAGAGTAAAAATAATTCGAGGAAGACGAAAATAGTTAAAAGTGTTAAAAGTTATGACGGAGACATACTACCACCCGGATTATGACGTCGATCCATATAAAGGATATGGAAATAAAATGGAATCTGCAAGTGCGATCAGTGACGTAACCGTGTGCTCGAAATTGAGGCTGCGACTTGCTGCCTGGGGTTTATGGTGGCCTGGTGCAAATCCTGGCGAGCCGAAGAAATTTTTGTGTTACGTTTTTGGAAGTGAGAACGAAATTTTTGTTCGTGACTTCGCATTAACGAGGGCAGGTGCTACAGATTGGGGATTGGGGTGGATGACAATATAATAAAAAATTGTTTTTTTTGTCAACTAAGAAAGCAATTTAATTTTCGAGATGATTTAATATAAATACATGTAAATTTTAATCATTTAATTAATAACTTTCACTTATTGTGTTTTATTTATTTTATGTTTCGGCCGGTGGTCGGTGTTTTTTTTTTTGAAAATTCCTCTCCGTCGTCCCTTGATTTGCTTGCGCTGGTTGTTGGTTGGGCTGGGTGGACAGCAGTGATCCTCAGGATACCTGCGTGGAGGTGTACTTCGTCCTTGAATTGATTGCACTGGAAATTAGAGATTATTAATTATTTTGAAGAGTTAAAAAAAGTTGAAAAGTAAAATTTACCGTGGTTGGTGGGTGGCTTTCCTCTCAGTCACTATCACCGGGAGTCGCGGCTAATCATGTCGGTGGTTGCTGGGGCTGTGGGGGGAGTGGCGACTACGAAGTTGGCGCTAATTTTGAAACGATATGATGTCACAGCTTCCAGCGAGTATTTCTTCAATTTATTTATATTTATTTTTGAAAATTCCTGTCCGTCGCCCCTTGCGTTGCTTGCGCTGGTTGTCGACTGGGGTGGGTGGACAGCAGTGATGCTCAGGATACCAGCGTAGTGGTTTACTGCATCCTTTAATTGATTGCACTGGAAATTAGAGATCATTAATTATTTTGAAGAGTTAAAATAGTTGAAAAGTAAAATTTACCGTGGTTGGTGGTTTGCTCTTTTCCTCTCAGCCACCATCACCGGTAGTCGCCGCTAATCATGTCGGTGGTTGCTGGGGTTGTGGTTGGAGTGGCGACTACGACATTGGCGCTAATTTTGAAGCGATATGATGTCACAGCTTCCAGCGAGTATTTCTTCAATTTATTTTCGTTGTTCCGCCAGCTTTGAAGATTTTAGGCCGGTCCCTCTTGGTTTATCCAGCAAATCTAGATAATGCTGGAATTACATTTGTTCAGCGTTAGTGGTTTGTTTTTATTAATGTAATGTTTAAGTTTGGAAAGAGATTCATGTTATTGGAGATTGTTGGAATTGTGGGTAGGGTGGCGATTGAATGGATAAAGAGATGAGAAGTTACCATACCTAGAATATCATTTGTTGGAATCCTGGAAATTAAATAGAGCTCTTTGAAGACTTCAATTGAAATGATAAAAAAAGTTTTCACCCCATCTCCGCGAATAATCGGTGATGATGATTTATGCAGAGGCCGTTGTTGTTGGAAAGGGCTCCTCCCCCGAATTCAGATCCGCTGTTTGCCAAAAAATTCCAAGGGGTTAGGGATTTATGCCCATCCCCCTTGGTGTTTTTGTGTAAAGGGGTTGAAATTCGAGGTTAAAAAGTATATAATTAGTGCATTTTATATACATTCAAAACTAAAAGTTTTTTTTATATAAACAAAACTCATTACATTTATTTGGTGAAATTGCCAACAATTTTGACTTTAAAATTGGCACTTGGTACTTTTCGACATAAGCTTAGGAAAGAGTACTAAAAAAGTACAAAATAGCGCTAATTTTAGCATTAAAATTGCTATGTATTTTTTGGAGAAAAAGGCGGTTGAAGCTGACATTTTTGTTAAAAAACAAGATTTTGACTTTGACGACTCATAAATCTGGAAGTTGGTACGGTGGTACCGGTACTTATACAATTTTAGATAGGTGGGAGTATTTTGCGTACACTGATACCTTATTCATGAAAATATGTAATGGCGTTACAAAAATACAGGGTTATATTAGTTATTTTGCCCGAAAAAAAGAAATAGCATTATTAACACCTTAGCCGCAGTTACGGGAACTTGTAAAAAAAGTGTGTTATTATGAAACATCCAATTCCACACCTGTTTCTTCGTAACATTTGAGAAAAAGTAAACATATTTTTTTTGTTATTTTTCATACTTTATTTATTTTTTTTATATTATTCCATTTTTTTCATTCTTAGAGACAAATATTTAATGAACACCATAAAGTTACTTAAATACACAGTTTTTTTTGTTTTTTTTTTAGTTAAAAATGTTTTTTTTTGTTATTTTGTTTTTCTTCTTGCACTTCATGTTTTTTTTTATTTTGTGTATGTTGGTTTTGTTTTACTTTTGTTTTAATTAAATTATTTAGTATATTTAGCAAAAAAAAAATATTTTTTTCCTTGCATTGTTTCTTCCTTTTTTTATATATTATTATTTATTTCATAATTAAAATATTCTTGATATGAATTGTACGACTACTAATTTCTAGCACTTCATTGTTTTTTTTTCTTCGGTAATTTTGTTTTGTTTCTTTTTTTAATCTTAATAAAAAAAACCTTTCCTTTTTTAAATTAAATTTATTATACAATCTTAAACTCTTAACCATCTTGCGTCTCTACTTTCTATAAAGTCTTAAAAGACGGATTTATTTACTTGCAAGGATATCATTTTTTATTTACTTATCTCCTAACCAATTAGGTATCAGAACCTTGATTTTACAGTCACAAACATTTTTCTTTGTTTTATTAAACACTATATTTATTTATTTAGTTTTGTTTTTTTACCTTCCACATTTTTGTAGTATATAACCAAATTTACTCTCAAAGATGAAAGTGCATTTTTTTCTGGTTGCTTTTTTCTTTTAGTTAAATTCTTAATTTTATATATTCTGTTTAAATACACAATATTTCTACTTATTTTTTTTATATTTATGTTTTACAAGAATTTGTCTTTGTATTATTAAATCATTAATGTTTACTTTTTTATATTTATTTTAAATATAATTAGTAGCAGTTATATTGTATTGAGACACAGCCAAACTAAAGTCTCTACTTGTGATTATATTTTTTTCTTATCGTCCTCAAAATGGGATTATCCCTTTACCAAGATTGTTTAAACAGTTTGACTTATATAGTTTCCTCTGTGGTACCATTATTATATATATATATATATATATATATATATATATATATATATATATATATATATATATATATATATATATATATATGTATATATATATATATATATATATATATATGTATATATATATATATATATGTATATATATAAAGTAATGTTTAACTAATGTTTCACGTTTTTTTTGTTTCACATTCTTTTATTTCATAATATAATTAAATACAAAAAAAGGTCATTTTTGTTGGTACCAATTGTATGAGTGTTTGTATTTTTTATTTATTTAATTTTTATGTTGTTATTTTTTTTTTAACTTTATAATTTAATGGCACTTAGGGATCAAAAATTTTACCGATCACTCATGCCGTTGAAGACACATGTTTCCAAAACTCAGTAATTTTTTTGGGCTTTTATTTTAATATTTTTGATTAAGTTTAACTAAGACTTCCTTTTCTTTTTTTTTTCTTTTTTTAAAAAATATTTTTAATGAATCTTATATAATTCCAATATACACAAATAGGAAAAATGTTTTTCTCTGATTAAGTTCTTTATTTATTTATTTTTTTAAATATTGCTTAAGTTGAGAATAGTTACTTGTTACTGTAGAGGATTTTGTTTAATTTTAAGATTGGAGTGTTTTTGGTTATAAACGAGATCTATTTCAAGAATAACTTACCAAAATTATTATTTTGTGAGAGTTCTAATAAGGTATATCGCCGGCCGGTTATTCGGTTAACAATAGCTTTGTTTATTGAGCTGCTCTAGGTTGAGCTAGCTTGAGATATCTCACGAAAAGGTGTTTCATGAGCAATTTGGTTGCTCTTACTTGCCTGAAGTTTCTCTGATTTGTGTTTCATGAGCTTGCTCTAAGTTGAGCTAGCTCACGGTTTTCTGCTCTACCTTTTTTGGTGGAGCAACTTGAGGCAAGCAATCAGCTGTTTGTCAACTGTCAAAATCCCGTCATCCGTTAATTGAATATCTGAATTAGAGGAATCATCTAGCGCTTCCATCAACTGACTTGATAAATATTTTTCCATTTTTTAATTTAGTAGCGTATTTATCAAGTTTAAATAAATTTCACTTTAAAAACTGTCAGGTGAAGTTCTGACAATGCACTTTGAGAATTCTTGCCTGAAAAGTGTTTCATGAGATTTCTTGCTCTGAATTGCGCCAACTTGCTTTATTTATTTTTGACACTTGCTCTACTGTGAGCTGCCTTGAGCTGCGCTGCCTTTTTTTCGGTCTCAATAAACACAGCTAATAGGGTACCAAAGTTCCGCTTAAATCGGTTCTTAACCTAGCGAACGACGTTTGCATCTTAAATAATTAACTCATACAAACTTTAAGAGCTTAAACACTCGAGGTTAATTGCATCCTCCTCATGCATCGTCCAGACTATTCTTAACCAGCCATATCTTTTTTTCTACCATTAGAGCTAAGCTTGCCTATATGACAGTGGTCGAATATCTGAGTGCAAACTTGATCTGGAGCCACCACGTTGAAGAAAAGATCAATGATGGTAAAAAATTGCTGTTTTACCAGTTTCGAAGATAGTGTGTGCTGTCTCACTTATAACATATGCCGCTGCGGTGATCTGATGGACAAAAGCCTCACAGAAAAAAATTAACAGGAGTTTTTAAAATAATAACATCAGGAAATCATTGTGTGAACATTTCCTAAAAAGGAAAAATGGTAGAACACTAATATGGTATGTATCAAATTAATACATTTGTCCTACAAAGTATTCATCTCAGGAAATATGGATACGTTAAAACTAGATAATAAGGCCGCGGCATCTTTAAATATGTAGTTAGTGAGGGATAAATAAATAAAAGAAAATGGCATACTAATCATAATTCGAAATTCTAAATAAATTCTTGCTATGTTTTTTTCGAAAGTGTGATTTTTTTTCTGTGTACAAAAAATTAAATAAAATTGACAAGTTTATTAAAAAAAACCGGTAACATCTTTTCAATCGCCTCCATTAAATAACAAGTAATAACACCTCGTTTATAACTGCCGTGTGTACTTTGCTTCTCTCTTTTTTTGTCTTTTAGTCTTGTTAATAAAGATTATTATTACTTCCTTTTTTTCACTATTTTTGTTTGTTTTTATACACAATTGCTAATTTTTCCATAGAGAAATAATATATTAGTAAAAAGGATTATATTTCAAATCGAAAAGGAAGCTTGGCACAATTTATCATTGTTTCTTTTTTTTTTAATTTATAGCTATATAATCTTCAGAGATGTTTTTTGCTTTAGATTTAATTTTTGTTGTTGTTATTATTATTTTTTACTATAATTATTTTGTTTATTCTTACTAATCATTTCTCCCTAAATATTAAATAAATATTCAAAATTTTTTTTTTGCTTTTTGTTCTTATTAAATTTCTTAAATTCTATAATACACATTTTTTTTAATAATATATTTTCTTACGTTCATATTTTTTTTGCTTTAAATCTGTTTTTATATCCGAACTCCTACACATATTATGAGACACAAAAATAAGACTAAAAATAATTTTTGTTTTTCATATAAACTATAGATGTATATATATATATATACCTTTCAAAGTTCTCTCATTTCTTCTGCTACATTTTTTAATACCCTTAGAATTGTGGTAATTTTAATCCAAAATATGTTTTCTTGTTTTATTTTTTTCACTATGCAATAAAAATTAGTTTTTTTTCTTTTTAATTATCATTGTATGCACCATAAGTTCTTTTCTTATTTTTTATATATATTTTTTACCTTAACAACTAAATTTCCTTTTTTTAAACTTTAAAGTTAATTATAATTTCTTCTTGCTTAATTTACACTTATAAAATACAGTGATAGACAGGTTTTTTTAACTTTTTTTATGTCTAAAAGTGTGTGTATAACCTATACTATATTTAATATAATTTTTTATTCCCTTTTGTTATTAATTTTTTGTAGTGTATCATCCTCTATTTTTGGATTTTTTGTTTTTCATTTTACTTGTTATATTTGTGTTTTGGGTGTGTATGTTTCTTTTTCTCTCTTATATTTATATTTTATAATTAGCGCAATTGTCATAATGACGGAATTATTATTATTTTTTTTGTTTAAATATTAATATTATATCTTTTCTTTATTATTTAAAAGTTGCTTTTTTATTTTACGGGAGGAAATTTCCTTTTATTGTTCTTGTTCATATTTTTTTTTTTGTAAAATTAAGTAAAAAAACTAAGCCAAAAACAAATTATGACAACTACAAAAAAAACATTAATAATAATAATAAAATTAATGGCTAATTTTTACACACTATTTTTATATATGTTATATATATTATTAAACACATGGGAGATTCTACAGATAGTATATAGTACAACGTACGACTTGGGGTGATCGAGTGATTCACATTTTACAAAGCATATGAAAGCGCGAACTATGAGATGCTAATTTTAAAGCTAGAGTACTCCCGATACCTAAACACCACTTGATCGAAACAACAAAAACTAAAATCAAAGTAGTACGGTGCAGAGTAAGAGACCTCCCAGAAAGTTTCACATCACAGAGGGGAGCCCCCTTTGACAAAGTGACGCGTTAAGATCTTATTTAAGTGCTAGAGAAGGTGGTAAGAGGAGGCACTGGCTTATGCTAATACAATAATGGCTTATGCTTATGACGTCGTTATTATGTAAGTGTGAAAGAAACCTTCACCAAACTCTGAAAACAGCTGCAAAAAGTATGGGGTTACTCACCAACGAAGCAAAAATTAAGTGCTTTACGCTTCAAAAAGATATATAACGTAATGATAAAACATTACCACTAGATTCATATAAGATAGAAACCGCTAAAGAAATTACATATCTTGGTGAAACCAAAATTGCAAGTTGACAATAGCAAGACAGCGTAGAACTCCGATTATGTGCCGAAATATAATTTTTGAAAAAGCCTTTCGCTAAGGAAACTTCTCTATGTGCGTTTTTTGACATCGAAAGTGCTTTCGATAACACTGGCTATGATTCTAATTATAGAGCACTGCCACTTGGCCAAACTATTCGAATCTGGTTCCGTTGTTATCAGCTATGCAGATGGTCTTCCCATCTTGATATCTGGGAAGTTTGACTTGACCAGCCCTCCCAGAAATTCTAAGATGGTGTACCACGGTCCTATTTGCATCCAGGGTACTACAGTTGAGTATTCAGACTCACCATGCCTTACTGCAAGTTTTCGAGTTTCAGTTGTAAATAATAAAATAATTCATAGATTATTAGTAAATTTACCATTTTGTATTGATACATAAATAAATAATAAAATAACTAGAAATTAAATTTTTGAAATTTTAAATTGGCTTCTGGTCCCCCATTTTAGCAAAGCAAATGTAAATAATGTCAAGGAATCGGAAATATTATTTGGAAAGAGATAAAATTCAAATTATTGCCGATAGTATGAGGGGGATAGAAAAACGATATGTTGATTTCTTAAAAAAGAATTTCTAAGTTTAGGGAATTCAATTAATGTGTTAAAATGAGAGAAAAAACATTTCGAAGGAGATGGAAATTAGTTAAAAATGCAATTGTGGACTTTTTAAATATTTTATGGCCCGCTTCTCATTTCCCCTTGTTGCGAAGAAGTGCCAACACTTCTCTATGCTGGATTGATGCTGGGGGTAGAAACTGGGCATGGAAAGCTAGAGAGAGGGGGCCTGTTTTTGAAACACCCTATATTTCAGAACTAAAAATGTTCTACTGATCTTTACTGAACTTAAAAATAATCTTGAAACTACGATTAATCTAATCTAAAACAAGAAGAATTAACTAATTACCTTTAATTCAAAATACTTAAATCCGATAAAAAAGGAAGAACATTTTTAAAGTAGAAGAAATAACGTTGCCAGAGTCTCTCTATGTTTTTTTTTTTTTTTGTTCTTTTTAGCTATATAATTCGTTGTCCATATTTAATTTTACTTATTTACTTTTTTCTCATTTTTTTATGGTAGACTAATTGTTCTATTTTGGTTGTTCGTTTTAAAATACCTGTGTGCAGAAATTTTTTATAGTTAGTTTGTATTTTTATCATTATTGAAGATTTGTTACTAATTTTACTTTTCCCTCGCAATCTATTATATAGTACAATATATAATGTACACCGACGTTAGGTTTTTTTTGTTTGTTTTTTATAAAAAAGTTGTGTATTCATATGTTTGTTTCTAGTTCACGAATTTTTTGTGTGTTTTTTATTATTATTGCTAAAAGTAGTATTTCGCTTTTTTAATTTGAGTTTTTGTTTTTTTTTGGTCAGCCTGTTTGGTCAACTTGTGTAATTCTAAGGCAGACATAAAGGGTTTTTGTTTCTTGTTTGCATAGAATTTTTTTAATATTGTAGCAACATTTTTGTGTTGTTATTTTTTTTGTTTTGTTATAATAAATACATATAAATGTTTTGTTTCCTTTTTTTATAGAATAATTCAGACAATATATTTTTACGTTTTGTTTTTTTTGTTTTTTTTGTTTCTTTTATTTATTTTTTAAACAACGAACTAAATACGTGTATCACTTTTCCTAGTAGTAAAAATAATTAAACTCCTTTATAAGGATTCACATAAATTATCTAATAATTTCTTTATACATATATTGTTTTAATTTCTTTTTTTATTTAGGTATATTATATATTTGTTTTTTTCTTTTGTTGTTTCTAATATTGGAAATTTTTTTGTTTTTATGGTGTTTTCATTTTTTTGTTAGATTTAAAATTAAATTTTGTTAAATTTATTAATTTTGTTAAATTTATTATTTTTTTAATTTTAAACATCTAAACGTAATCTTAAACACTAGTGTTAATAATGAATGTAAATTGACCGAAAAAATTATGATTCCCCGCTTTGTCATCCGGCATGCCTAAATGTGATACGGGAGGAAGAGCCTGCGCTGCAACGACAGCTTAGGCACGCTAAACTATATAGTTCTTTGCTATAAATGAAAAGTATAAAGGGCGACACATACGCCTAGACTCTTCCACATAAAGCTCAGGTTTTATCGGGGTCTCTTAGGTTTTGAAAATTTCCTTAATAAAATATAAGATAAAGTCTATATTTGCAAATATTTCCACATCCAAAATTCAAACTTCAGAAAACAATTTATTTGTTTTATTTGTCAACTGTCAATTTAAATAAAAAGCACATGTTGAGAAAAAGGAACTTTTTAAAATTTCCCTTTGTACTGTAGATACAGTTCTCGATAATGCCTAATGAATGTCCACAAAAAAACACAAACTCGACACTTATCCCTGATAACCGCCCTACGCATAAACTATAATTTTGATATAATTTTTTCGGCTTTAAATATAATTAGATTAAATTGCTTTTTGGAAATTACTATTGACTGAGTCGAACTGCTAAAGAATTTTTTTTGTCTAGATTAAAAAATCCTAAGATCGAACTAAAAATAAAAAAAAGAATCTTAAAGTGATTTTGTTTTTTGCATTACTGCCGTGCAAAGGACAAAAGACCTAAATGCAAAAAGCTCGATTTGAGTAAAACGCGTTTCAAGTGTTTTTTTGTTACTTTCTGTAAAATAAGAAAATGAAAATGAAGTTTATTTAAATTATCTAAACTTAGATAATTTGAATAAATTTCATTTACATTTTCTTATTTTACGGAAAGTAACAAAAAAACAACTTGAAACGCGTTTTACTCGAATCGAGCTTTTTGCATTTAGGTCTTTTGTCCTTTGCACGGCAGATTATATCAAAAGTGTCTTCTCCGTTTACTTTTCTTTTTTTAATTTAGTAATAATTTTGTCACAGTTAATTTCATTTTTTGTTTATAATAATTTTTAATAATATTAAAGCTTCCTTAACAAAAATTTCATTTGTTATTTTTTTTACATGGATAAAGCACAACCGAAGTTTTTTTATTCATTTTTATAGTTTTGTTTTATTTTTTATACAAAATTTTGGCATATTACAAAAAAATGATTAACTATTTTGGAATTACACTGATTTTTTATTAAAGTTTTTTTTTTTCATTTGTTTCTTAAGTTGTTATATAAACCATTGTTGAAAAGTATTTTGTTGTTGCTTTTTAAAAGTTTGTTTAAAGGAATATGTTTTGTGTTGTTGGCATGAATATGGTTTTGTTTGATTTAATGTTTGGGTCCTCTTTATAGGCCTAATGTATCCCATACATAATCACTTAACCCAGGTTGGCCCAATGCCCTAGTATTTGCTGTCCAAAAAAAATTCAGCAGCAGTAGGAATTTAAACGTACATTGAGGAATCCTAATGACTGCCCCACTCAATTTGAAGATGTGTAAGTCAAAAAGGAAAAGAAGAGGTCTAGAATTCAGGCGTACAGAACAGTACACAAAAGACAAAAGGAAACTAGCCAGAAATATAATTGACGACGTAAACTATGTTTATTGTAACTATCTGCATCGATACCATCGAAATCTATAATACTATCGAAAAATCTTCGAGGGAGCGCCCGTGAAGGGCAACGAGCTGATAGCTTCGATGAGTTAGGGGTAGCAACTAAGGTTAGTAGTCAAATTTCATTCGAAGAAAATAAAAGCGCTCTGGACACAATCAAATTCAACTCTTCAGGACCAGATGTGGCATGATGCTACAACATATAATGACGTTAGAATCATCAATGAAAGACTTTGTCTACACTTCAACTGTCTCTTGCTCCTCAAGCACATAGCTGAAATTCTAAATCGTATAGTATGTATATAGCAGATGAGAACCCAGGGACCGAGCAATTGTCAGATATATAATTTTTCGACTTTATATTACATGTTTAATAATTACTCCCTCAGTAAGTGTATACTATTATTATCCATCACCGTTGAAGGCCCATTATTAAATCTTAAATTAAAACAGTCCTTTTAGTCCTTCACGATAATATTTTTTTATTATTGAATGTTTAATTGAATTAAAAGTCTATATGAACACACAGTTTGAATTCGAAAATAGCTATTATTAAAATATGGTGGCAGCAAAAGACATCAACAAAAAAGAAACACCGAAACTAGAATCGAATAAATATAAATTAAATAAAATTTTGCTTTTAAAAGTATAGAAAATATTCTGTTTGGTTGTTGAAAACGTAAATATTGCAATATAATTATTGATGTATCCATATTGCCATTTGTACTGAATACATAGTACTCGTAATTTTTATTTAAGTATCAATGAATATAAAATTTTATCCAAAATAAACGTGTATAAGTTAAAAATATCCTAATCTATTTACGACAATCAAAAACCAATTATTAAAAACACAAGAAACGTGTTGGCGTTAGTTTTTTTTAAGAGAATTATTTCTTTTTTTCAATAATATTACTTTAATCGCAAATTATTATTTGTTTTTTATATTCTTACAGTTAGCGAGAAAGAGAGAGAAGCAGACTAAAAAAATAAAATCCTAATTTTTTGATTATTTTTTTCCCTTCTTAAAAAACTTTTTTAATTTTGTATTAATTAATTCTCATTTGTTTTTTGGCAGTTTTCATTTACATTTTTTTACTTAATATTTTTATTTATATATAAATAAGTATGTATGTAATATTATATATGAAAAGGAGAAAGTAGCACAATTGAAAGCTACGTGAAGGCTTTTCATAATTTTTTTTTGGATCACAGAAGAAAATTTTATAATACATTTACTAGATTTGATTGAAACCCGCAATTCTGATGTTTTTTTAAAAACTATAAAAAACAATTTTTGTTTTTGTTAAAGTTAGCAACACAACACGAATAAGCTAAACTAAATTATTTAAATTATTATTTATTTACACAGTCCCAAGTATTTTTTAAAATTTAATTCAATGTTCGTTGTTTAGAAATCATATGTATAACTGCCCTATATGCACACAGTGGTGTCTACATCAATTATTATATTGCAATCAAATAAATTAAAGTTCGGACAAGAAGCAAGAAGCTTACTACCTCTGCTATATATGTATAGGTTTGTAGAATGTGCGTTGTGGTTTGAAGGAGATTTATTAATGCGATGCACATGTGTTATCGATACTATATTAAAAAAATATTATATGCCGATAAGCTTGTCACCCATCGTACTAAAGAACAAATACTATATATATTCGAAATTCTATAACATTATGTATTCTTTCCTTGAATGAGAAATTGCAAGGGAATCGAAGGAAATCGGCTGTACACGAAGTAGTCGAAATTTCTTTCTAGAATAAGCTACGAGTCTTGGCAGATTAGTAGCGAGTAATTCAACCATAGTGAATACCTTTTAAAAATTAAGAACTCAATCTCTAACCTCTGTTTCCTGAATGTTTTAAAAAGAGGCCGTTTTCATTAATGCAAGTTTGCGCATACTTGCGTGCGCACAGACTCCATTAAAGAAATGAGAATAAATTTCAGTAAGCAAATTTTAAATTTATAATTATTATTAGTTATTATTTATTGTTAATAAATTTAAGGAGCAGTGAAAATTATGTCATCTGGAGCCCTGATAATATTCAATTATTAATTCGAAGCAGGCTTGATTTAGAAGAGAACTTTGTGGGAGGAAAAGAAAAACAATTTTATGGGCCGTTAAAATAATAGTGGCAGGACAAATTTTGACCCAAATGATAATCACATTTCCAAAAATGGTGGATCATGTTTATAAATGCAAGTTTGCATGCATGAGCAAGTAAATTTTCCGAGCTCATGCGCATTCGAAGCTGACAATCAAGTACGCATGTTGCGCAGGCAAGCATGTATTAGTGAAAACACCCAAACTTTAATAAGAAATTTAAATATTAAAAACATTTAATAAAAATAAAATAGGAAAATATTATGGGTAAATTAATAATAAAAAACACAAAAGGACATTCCCCCATATTTTTCATCTAAAATTTACAAAACTAAACATTTTTTATCTTTGTAGAGCGGGGGGCTTGTGCAAAAGCGGGAAGTAATTTTTTTATTTTAGTAATGATAATAGTATCTAAAAAAAACTCACAATTGATCATTCCTTAAATATAACACAGAAAAAAAATATTTCGTACAAATCGAGAGTCTCCTCGCATCTTGTTTGTTTTAAAAGCTGATATTTTAAGGGGAAAACGCAGTACCAGCTATGTTTTTATCTTGTGTCGAACTTGATTACTTGAATTGGGTTAACTAAAAAGGAGAGGACAATAACGATGAACAAAATGTATATAGTTATTCTTGTATTTAATTTATTTCTCAGAGGCATTCCAGTTAGTGGTGATGGTTTTTAATTTTATTACTCAATGGTGATAATGGTGTATTTCATTTATTAATTTTTCAAAACTGGTTTTCTCTTTAACTATTTAAAACCTAACCTAAATATTATTTCCCATAACAGAAAAAAGCTCTTCAATATCTTCTTTTAATAAGAAGTAGGACGAAGACTTCGAGTATCTAAAATCGAACCAAATTCTAAATCATAAACAATACAGGTTTAAGCGAAAGAGGTCCAGGCTCTAGATATCGCCAAGACTTTTGATATAATGTGGCATCTACTGCGCTCTATTAGCTGGACCGGGAGTTTTTTTTCGTGCCGTAATGACAAGTAACGTAGAAGTAGATGTAATTTCTATCATCATTGACTTAGAAACCAAAATAATATGCTCATCAGTACCATATAACAGTTCTACACCAGGGACGCGAGTCTTAAAATTACAGAGATACCCTAATTGGAAGCTACTTCTGGTCCTTCTGATCAAAGGGTGTGCTCAGATGAAATATGTATATATGAAAAAGGGCAACTTAAAGAATCATCGATTATCATTAAATATAGTATAAAATATTATCTTGTAGAGATATTTTCATTCATTTTTAAGTATTACGTAAGAGACATGATGGTGTATGTATGAAAGAAAACAGACACACTCACTATCTGGAATATCCTGCATTTTTTTTGTGATTGTGAAGAAAAAAAATGTAAAAAAAACTTAAAAAGTGTTATTAATAATTAGAATAAAATGAATAAATTAACAGTTCTTACCAACAACACACCTTAAGTCCTTTTTGCACACATATCCTCTTATGAAATATACCCGTAATAAAAAAACAAAACAAAACATATTCTTCATTCTATTTTTGTAATTTATCTGGAAATTAAAAAAAAATTAATTCCATTTTTCTAGTAAAATATTTAAAAAATGACTTACGTTTTGTTTTTGTACTTTTTAATGTTTTAATATATTTTGTTGTTGTTGTTTTTTTGTTGTCATTGTTGTTCAAAAAACGAAATGGTTTTTATAATCTCCCAATGATTAATTAATAGATAATTAATAAGGTGTGTATGTGGACGACCGTGATGGATTTTCACATATTTATAATATTATTATTAATATCAATAAAAGATGAGATTTTGGCTGGCTAATAAATAGACGAGGATATTCTCATTCAATATTATCACACTTTTTGTTGTATTATTACATAAAAAAATTTCAAAAAAACAGTGGTTAAAATCTAAAATCTCTCTAGATTCGATAATTTATCATCAGACTGCATATTATGTTTTTTATTTTCTTTATTATTACTATTATAACCTGGATTATATATACATACGGGTGTATTACTAAAAATGTCGAAAAACCAGGTTGTGGATAGGATAGATGAACAAAAAATCGTATGGGTGGGGGTTTAGCCGCTAGGACGTTGTGATTTTTTTGTATATATATATATATATATATATATATATATATATATATATATATATATATATATAATATATATATATATATATATATATATATATATATATATATATATAACCTGGATTATATATACATACGGGTGTATTACTAAAAATGTCGAAACACCAGGTTGTGGATAGGATAGATGAACAAAAAATCGTATGGGTGGGGGTTTAGCCGCTAGGACGTTGTGATTTTTTTGTATATATATATATATATATATATATATATATAATATATATATATATATATATATATATATATATATATATATATATATATATATATATCGGAACGCCTGGCTATGGATAGGTCTTGGATAGACGACAAAAAATTGTATGGTGGGGGGGGGAATCGTTACGGTTTAGCAACTAGAGCGTTTTGAATTTTTTTTGGTAGAAGTTTACATATCACCATGTATTTTTGTAACCGCTTAGCCACGCGCATGAGCAAAATACCAGTGAATGCAGAATTCCTTCGACCTTTACTGTTGAAGTTATTAGTAATTTTAATGATGGAATTGGCTCTATTTCGTCCTTTTTTAATACTTTTTCACCTGAGTTTTGTCGAAAAGTACCAAATAAGCACCAAATAAGGCCCGACTATGTGTTTTAATAATAGGCTACAATTACTTATGGTACATGGAACAGAAAAAAATAACAAACACAAATATATTCAACAACTATCACAATTATTTTCTTACAGGCAATGCTTTTTTTTATTATTATTTTGTTTTTTTTTAATTAATTATTAATTTATGTTAAATAAGAAAATACAAATTTCAAAAATGAATTATCTTTGTTTGTTTTGTTTTTAATATTATTAATTTTTGTGCATTATGATGTTATTTTTATACTCATTATTTTATTTTGTTATTTTACATAAAATATTGATAAAAAAAATACAAATAACAATTAAATTTTTATTTAAGAAAAAACTGACCTTTATTTATATTATATATATTTTTTTTTGTTGTCAAAAACATCACGGAGTTTTTTTCTCACAAAAGAAATAAAAAAATAATTAAAGAGAACAAACAAACCCCAAAAAAATAAGTTAAATAGAAAAAAAATAATAAAAGAAAATAAAAATTAAAAAGGAAAATTATGATAATAATTATAGGGAATAAATTTTTTGTTTTTTTTTTAACTAATATCAAATATTATTATTTTCTCACAAATTTTATTTTTTACAAATTTTTAATTAAAATTAAATTAAAAATATTAACTTTAAAATATATTTTCATTATTATTATTATATATAGGGTGGTCCTTAAATTTTGTTGTCTTAATTCTCTTTGGGGCACCCTGTTACTTTATTCTACTATATAAAAAACGATTACTGTAATTTTTTGGGATTTTTAGATTTAGGTTTAGGGGTCGCTACCGCTAAGTATAAATTCAATATTTTAGGAATAACATCCGGATCTATTTGAGCCTTCTTCAGTAGTTTTTCTTCATTTTTGTTGCCTTGTCTACAGGAACTTCGTCATCAAAAAATGCAAATGCAACCAGTTCCTCTGATAAGTAATACAAATGCCGGAGACAATTTTTTCCATTGCGCTCTTGGAAATTCCTTATTGACACATTCAAATTCTTCAAAAGCTGCACTTCATTTCTTGGGTAAGTATAAGCAGATCGTGCTTGAAACCAGCTGGTCCTAACAAATGAAGACAACAAAAATGAAGAAGAACCACTGACGAATAGACCCAAATAGATCCAGACGTTCGTAAAATATTCAATATATACTTAGTGGTAGCGAACCCTAAACCTAAGTCTAAAAATCCCAAAAAAAATCAATAATTCTTTTATATATAGTAGAACAAAGTAACAGGGTGCCTAAAAAGAAAAAAATTTTTAAGGACCACCGTATTTCGTTTTGTTTAATTTTTTTATCATTTTTTTTCAACATTTTTTTTAAATTTTATTTCATTCATCATTTTTTAATTATTTATGGAACTATTAAGCGCAAAATATAGTCTTTTAAATTCATTTCAATGATTTCTATTTTTATAATAATTGGCATGTTAGAAACTATTTAAAAAAAATACGTGAAAAATTTGTTAATATTTGGGATACCACTTTTCTTGTTCTTTTTTTTCAACCTTTTTGTTCCAAAAAAGGAAGTTTTTCTCATCAATATTTTCTCAAAACATTTTCTTCAAAAAAAAATAACAAAAGGAAAAATTAAACAGGAAAAACGCAGAAAACATAAATAAATTAATAACATTTTAACATTAATTAAAGCAAAAAATAATTTCTGTAATATTTTCTTTCTTTTTTTGTAAATTATATTTATTATTTTATTTTAAAGTATTTAATTTTATTATATACTGTATTTATCTTTCACTTTCTCAATATTAAAATTTTATTTTTAATAGATTTTTTTAGTTTAGTTTTTTGTTTTGTTTTTTTTTTATTTGGAAACAACTTTGTCAAAAATCTCATCTTTTTCGTTATGTTATGCTTTTTTTTTATTTTGTAAAAACTAAAATAAGAAAGAAGACGAAGTTTTTTTTAAGAAGAATGAAAAAATCTAAAGCATTCTTTTATTTCTTCATTTTAATTTGTTTTTTTTTATATATTTTTTTGTGTTTTGTTTTGTTGTAAATTTCATACTTTATATAATATACAATAATTCATTAATAATTGAAAAATGTTCATATTTGCGTTATATCTCATCTCACTTATTTATTAATATAGTTTACTTAAATAATCATCTCTGTTTTTTCATCATTTCATATCTCTTATAGATCTCATAAGTTTTTTTTTTCATTTATATAAATCTTACTTTTCCTTAAAACATATTTTTCTTTGTTTATAATTAAAATTAGAATTGCATTTGTTCTTTCTCTTAATTTTTTTATCTTTTTACAATTATGTTTTTGTTTATTTTTTCTGATATTTATTATTTCATTTTTACACAGAAATTTATTTAGACTAATAAGTCGTTTTATATTTTATAATTTTTTTGTCACACAAATTTTTCGATTTTTATCCTCCATATTTTTTTTTTATTTTGTGGTTGTTTTTTATTTTTTCTACAACTCAAAATATTTTTGAAATGTAGGTAGTTTATTTGACGTTTTTTGTATTGTATGTTAAATATACAGGGTCTTTCATTGAGTTTTTTTTTAATAAATCGAATCAAAATTTTACGGGGGAAGGAGGCGCACGCATGATCAGAAAGGTTTTTGTTTTTTGTTTTTAAATTAATTGTTGTTTTATGTTTTTTGTTTAAAAAAATCAAATCCGGTTTTGTTTTTGCTTTAATTTTATTTAGTATTTATCTCTTTTATAATATTTATAAAAAAACATACCAAAAACCAAAAAAAGTACGGATATTTAATTTTTATTTTTTGTTTTGTGTGTGTATAAATATTTTTCACTAATTTTTATAAAAAAGTTAACACAAAAAACACAAATTTTTTATTTATTAATTTTGAGATGGCAGTGAATCAGCACTAGGTACAAGGGTAGCGCATAGATGTCAATTTTGATTTTTTTTTCTTTTTTTAAATATATATACGTTTTTTTCCTCGATTATAAATATATTAATTAATTTTAAAATTAAAGTAACTCAAGTGTTCTCAGTTTTGAAAACAAAATAAAATAAAAATCAAACTTTTTGTTTTTTTGGGTTGAAAAAAACATCTATCACGACACCGCGCGTCTACAAACAGTGCGCCATTTTATATTGTTCGCCATATATGTCGGGTTTGTTGTCAGCCAGCTACTTCAGGACCTACTCTAACCTATCCTATTTTTCTTCAATCATTCAAACTACGCTTACCACTAGACATTGTGACATTGCACCCACATGACCTCCAAAAACATGACAGACTGGTCCAGTGCAAAGAGTGTGATTCCTGTGAACTTCCGAGCGCATAAAATCGTAATAAGATAGTGGGCCTGATCATGATTGGCGCTTCAAGACAAATGTCGCGAGGGCTGAAAACGGAGTTCTAATTCTCGGAAAAACTGACATTTGTCGGAAAAACGTCAGGCGTATCATAGTTGGCAAGAATGGAAAATATAAGATAATAACAGAGAACTCTTATAAGAGAAACCCTTATTAAATACAGCACAACGTATAAGATGGGCATAGGACATGTAGCTAAAATGCCATCCGAGGACGAGCACAGAAGCAAACGATTTGAGAATAAAAGAAGATGAAGAGAAGTAGCTTTAAACAGGAATGAATGGAAGAAGATAACGAATCATTGGCGGATATAAGGCCAAAGATGTTGACTCTAAATGTTGTCATCTTAAAAGTCTGCCTAAGAAATGTAGACGAACCCGGATGACCAAACGGCATAAGACGATCTATGTAACTAATGTCGAAGCAGAGCAGGGCTAAGGGACTGTACAGAGAAAAGACGCCTTATATGCCAAAAAGAGAGCAAGACTTGGTCTAAAACTAATACAACTTAAGAAAAATATTACTAGATTATTTTATAATTATTAATATCTCTGACTAGATTATGATAATAAGGGCGAAAGGGAATAAATTCTTAAAAAACTCGCACCGCCTGTACAATGAATATACTTGAATTTGCAAATCGCGCAGCTAATAAACATTGAATAAAATACACGCACGCGCAAACAGTTTATACAGTAAAATTAGTCTGTTTTTTATAGCCTCTTCTTGGAACATCATTATCTAGTATCTACACAAAATGACTGATTCGACTACTTTTTTTAAAACTGCTCTATAAAAAAATGCCGAGGAAAGAATACACAGACTTTTAATCGGTTTATCATTTAGAGTCCCAAAAGACATGAATTTTCAAGTCCAACGAATAGACAAGCAATCGGCGGTGGCTGCAGGATGTTAAACTCAATTATATGTATTATTAGGCATTGCCCATTTATTAATATTAATGAAAATAATGCTATATGCCTCCCTTTTTTGGTTTGTTCTTTAGTTTTTTTGTTGCATATGTATATATATAATAAAAATTTTGCAAGATTTTTCATATGAATATAAGAACACATAAAAAATCCATTTTCAATTGTAAACCGGTTTTTTGTTGTCATTTTAAAACAAAACATATCAATTAACAAAACAAGAAGAATAAAAAGTGAAAACATATTTCATAATTACTATTCTAATAATTTTTTTTAGATTATTTTTTTTAGATTATTTTTTTTTTAATTTTATAATTTAAATAAGTCTGAATTTTTCGTATTTGTGTGTGTTTTGTTTGTTTAACAAACAACTTATATGAAATTAGGGAGAAAGATATAAAGAAAAAATTATGATAAATATCCCCCGAAAATTTGGAACAAACGTTTTTTATCTAAAAACACGTAGTATTGTTTTTTATATATTTCTTATTTTACTAATTTAATATAATTTTTTTTGCTTTACTTTTGCGTTGTTTTTGTTTTTATATTTTTAGTTTCATATCATTTTATAATTTTATTTTTGGTGTCAACTAATCCAATAAAATACCCTGTACACATTTTTTTCTCGTTTTAAATACATATACAATAGATTTTAATTTCATTTTTCTTGTTTTTGTTTTTGACATGCAATTATTATCCATATGTATATATTATAAAAAAAAGTTGATAAATATATTTTTTGTAATATTTTGTGTTTTATAGTATACTAAAAATTAGGAATATATTTCGCAATTTCATGTGTATTTCTCGTTTTGTAGTTGTGTATTATTAATAAAATCATTTCTCGTTTTTTTTTTTTTTAATTTAATAAGTATTATATATATGCATGTATAATATATATATTATAAATTTAATTTAATTCAAGTAAATTTTCTGGTAAGAATGACTTTAAATTCGATGGTGTACCACGTTCAGTTGCTCCATCTAATGGTGTCCATAGACTGCCTGTGGCATTTGGACTTTGCCATACAGAACCTGCACCCCAGCTATCGGAGCCTGTAGCAAAATAGAATTTTTAGTAATGATAAGAATATTTCAGATTATCCACTGCAAAAAAAGGGTGTAAGAAAATTTGTGTCATCAATTTCATACCGCATGACAACTGGAATACACCTAACCAAATCTTCGATTAGAAAGAACCCACTGAAAACCTGTGTCGGTTTGAATGATTTAAATCAATTTAGAAATGCTCCTTTGCTATTGGAGAAAGAACTAGTTTAAGGCTTCATATCAGTGAATATTTATTAAGCTTATTATTATTTATTATTTTCCTCAATTTATGTTAAATAATGGCTAAATTTCATATTCATAGTTGCCAATTGTAGTACTGCTAGTAGGTTTAATGCAATATAAAGCCTACCAGCCAGTAATTTCTCCTTTGTGAATTATTGTCGTCGGAGAATCAAGCACATTTATAAACTTAATGCTGTAATATATAAAGCTTACATTCGGCCTCTTCTCGAATACAAATTTCTCATTTGAGGCGATGCTTTGATAACCACCTTGGCGTGGCTAAGAAAAGTAATAAAAAGGGCCTTTAAATAAATCGACTGGTAATACAAAGGATGATTCCTGAGCTTAGAACTGCAATATAAAAAAATCTGTCCAAGGAGACCCAAAAGAAGATCTCCAAGCATAACAGAGATACTTCGTACAAATGAAATGACTTCGTGAAGCGCAGCTTGCTCCTGGTGACAGGGGTCCAACGGTGAACCAGGAATACTATTTGAACAACATGACGCGCGGGCATATTTGCGAAAACGGCCAGATTTATTAAAGGAAAATTCATGGATTTGAATGAATGGCATACCATCACACCGAAATGTTTTTGGCTAGACGGTCACTTAAGCCTCCTGTGAGTATTTGTCATCCACTCTGCATGGAGGATCTAGTTTAATAAAAAACAACCACGACGATATGAAAATTTAACCTGTAAAACAGAAGAACAAATAATTATAGCAATATCCCCCTGCAATTATAGCATATAATTGAAAGAAAAACTTCAAACTCCGAACAGTGGTGGGATATCTGACTGACCGTAGACTGCGGTATCATCTCCACAACTTAGCCGTTAGCATTATCTCAGGAGACAAAATGTTGACTGCATGACTGAAGTAGTCCAAACTGTCACCTAAAGAACAGAAATCCATCTGAATTTCCCCACGCGGTAAACTCTTTTCTTGACTCAGGGCCATTTGGACTTATGGATCATCGAATTGCCGAAGTCACTAGTTCGCAAATTAGTACACAAACAGAACAACCTCCTAATTCGTTATCTATGTTATTTTTTCATAAATTACCTGTTGGTCTGACTGGATTTTGTTGAGTTTGTGGACGCCAGGAAGATTGATTACCACTACCAGCTGAAACTGATGAATTTCCACTACTGGATACTCCACCGCTACCAGGCTGTGATTGTCCAACAGCTGGTAAATGCTGTAATATGCTCTGTACCTCGCTTTCGTTTGGCGATTCAGCGCATATTGTTGTATTGCCAAGGACACAATTATTTAGTGCCATTTGTGCCTTATTAGCTTCTTCGCGTGTTGAATATTTACATAGGGCAATTCCTTGATTTAAATATAGGTGGAAATTCGATAGGGGACCATGTTGCATGCATAAGGTACGGAGTGTTGATCCATCAATCTGAGAAAATTATTTAAATAAAATATGTTAAAAGCTATAATCATTAACGGTAACAATGTTTTAAAAAAACAGTACTTGTGTTGTTAAATTTTTCAAAAGCAGCCACGTTGAATGCCAATTTGAATTAGCACCAGACCAATTAGAATTGCTACTTGGTACCCTTGCTGTTAAGCCGCTACCAATCCAACCATTTGAGCTGCCAGCCACAACAGATGGATTTGTTACTGATGCAACTGAACCAGTTGCACCGCTTACAGATGCTTTGGTAGCTCCTAGACCCGGCGGCGGTCCACGTGAAGACTTATTCATTGGGGCAGCCCATAATTCAGACGTTGTGGCACTTGGTTGTGGAACATTATCAGACCAACTACTATGGAATTAAAATTAAAGAATTTAATAATTAATTTTGTTTTTGTAATAAGAACTACCTTGTGAAATTTTGTTGGCTTCCAGACGGATTGAAACTCCAGGTAGATGAAGATAAACTCAAAGGTGGTAAATCAGTCGGTGATGTTTTGCTACTGTTGGCAAAGATATCAGCATCTTTTGGCGTCGGATTAATAGATAGAGGGCTTCTAGCTACGCTACCAGGTGTAATACTAGGATCATCTTCGATACTTTTGATTTGAGAACCCTTTAAAAAAAACAGCATTAATAAATGCACAACAGCACTAATAAATAAACATTGTGAACTGTAGTGTGTTACAAAAGTACGCGCAGGATGACTCTGTCTTGTATAAGTTTTTTTGAGCTCTTTTGCTCGCTTTATGGATATCTAACCTCATTATAATTACACTTGTCAACATTCGTCATGGTGTGCTATCAACTGACAACTTTCTCGCGTTTTTAATTGGGCATCTCAATCAAAGCATTCATCGATTGTGAGAGAGTACCGGTCAAAAACCTAAGACCTAGTATGACATCATAATGGCACCCTGCTTTATTGACTCAACGAGAAGTTATTGATATCGACGATTTGACCGAGTTTTTCCTGAGTCTAAAGCCGGCTCTACACGATGAATGCAGGCTTCCGGCGATTGAAACGATTGATGTCAAATCGACATCAGCCAGAACGGGCTCAAATATGAACGTTGAACGCTTGACATTGGACACTCGTAGTTCTAGCATCCGCCACCCTACGTTGGAGGGTATTCATAGTATCGTGAAGAGCCGGCTTAAACAACACACACCGACCGGCGGCGGCTGCCAATTCTATTACCCGTTACTTTCTTAATCATTAACTAATTCATCCTGAACTAGGTGTCCCTCCACTGTGTATGTAGTAGTAAGGGATCATCAAGCTGTCTCGTAGTGAGCTTAATACGACGGATATAATTAGGCTTGAATTTATAAAGACCCAAGTAAAAATAAGACTTGAGCCTAGCTAATTTTGGGGTTTTTTTTAACAAAAACTTCCGTAGGTGAACGACTCATAACTCCAAAAGTTGGTAAGATAGAACCATCGATTTTACCATCTATATATGATAGATAGGTGGAGGAATTGATGCCTTATTCGTGAAAATAGGATACAAATATACAGGGTGATATGTAAAACTTTATCTTTGCACAGTTCTGACCATATTACTCAGAACGGACAAAGATTTCGAACTAGGCGCCATAGTAACTTATATTCAGCTTAAAAAATCCAATGACGTATTACACAGAGTTATTGGAGGTGGTGCCAAAGTCCATATATTGGTACGCGTTTCGCGAAGATGCAAACTATTCACCAACAACACATTACTTACCTTCCAAGGCTTCCCTGGCTCAAATTCTGGAACTAAATCAGTAAATGCAGTTGCAGGAGAGGGCTGTGCAGCTGGCCAGTCTTTATTCTCGTTTTCATTGCTTGGATCAGGCCATCCATCACCAATATTTCGAGCGGAAGACCAAGTTCTGAAAAATCTTACGCATTTTTTTAAACTACTACTGAGTAGAGATATTTAATGTGTTACCCATCGCCTTGTAGACCCAATGCACCCATCGCATTATTCGCATTAGCGGTTGATAATGTTTGCTTAGCAGTAGGTCCAGGTGCTCGCGAAAAGTCAGTACTATCAGATGATACTTCCTTTTCTAATACTGGAAGCTTCCATTGATTCAGTCTCGATTGCTGAGTTGGAGCTCCTTGGAATGCTCCAGTTTGATCCTGAATGTTTTTTAAACAATATTAATATTATTTTCATATATAGCACATTTCGTTCATGCCTTATTTAATGATATCTCAGAAAAATTTCCTTGAAGAGCACTTATGGCATCATGTTGTCCCCTCAAGTATTCAGTGTTTGAGCTACCAACATGTGATGTGGCCTGTTGCTGCTGTTGCTGCTGTTGTTGCTGCTGTTGCTGTTGTTGCTTAACATAAAGCGCTTGTTGTGCATTGATTTGATTTTGTAAATTGGCTATTTGTTGTTTATATTTTGTGATAGTTACAGATAATTGCAAGCTATTCATAGGATTTCGTGATAAATTTGTTTGTGCCCCTTGTAAATGCTGTAACAAACAAAAACATATATGCACCTCTTTTAGCGCCATAGCAAAAAATAAAAAACACTTACTTTTATGTTGCTGAGCAACTGGTTAAGCAGAAATAAAGTCGCAGGCGCTAGTGGTTGATTTAGAATTTGACTACTTAAATATCCACCTTGTACGGCCATTTGAATTTGCTGCACAAGCATACGTAATTGTTGTGCCGATGGCTGACCAGTATTATGATTACCAGTACTAGCCTGGCCAAATGCAGATACAGCCTGTGCCCCTGAAACATTGTGCGGTGCCTGAGCAGTTAAATACTTCTGTACCTGTAATGGTTGCATGTTGTTGATGGCTGCCAGGCTTGGATTTCCACCAACACCGCCACCGCTCATATTATTAAGAAGATTTGGATTGTTATTCTGGGATTTTAAAAAAAAGAAAGGAAATTTCAATACATTAAATTGATGATATAAGTTTAAAACATTTTACCGGTGGGAATGGCATTGTTGGCTGTGGTGCAGCTGATGGAAATCTTCCAGGGAATGCGGTGGTATGATCGAAACCGGCATTTGATTCTTCGTGACGTCGCCACGAATCCATAGCAGCGCTATTGCGTGAATTTAATATATCAACAGCTTCATCAATATTTAAATTGGTGGCACGTAGGGTAATTTCGGCGTCTTCCTTCTTGAAGCCCATTTCAATAAGAACACGAAATTGCTTGCTATTACGTATTAATTCACTATTAATACCACCAAGCTTTGCTTGTGGCTTATTAATGGCATGCGTTCCCCATTCAGCTGTTAAATCAGTTTCTGGCCATCCTTGGCCGCCAGCATTTATTTTACTTTGATTCTTATTCCAAGCAGCCGATGCTGTTGTATCATTCCATGCAGCAGCTGCCCCACCGCCAATATTCGCCATTGCGGTAGCCTTATCCTCCCAATTAGCACCAGTATGTTGTTCATCCCATGCACCATTATTTCTAGGCGCAGCGCCTGCATGCCCCCACATATTATTATCTGGCTTGACTTGTGCATTCGGTCCAAGACGCCCTTGAGGCATTGGGGCTGCATTGCCTGCACCAGCTCCACCGGCTCCACTTTGATTACCTATGGCACCACGTATTAAATGATTTCGAGACATGTCTGACATCTCCTTCCAATGTGAACCGCCAGGTACGCGTGACTGTTGTCCCCATAGGGACGTGCCATCATCATAATTTGGTATATTACGACGCTGAGGCGGAGGTGATGGCTCCTCCCACCCGGTCTGTTTGCCAGCCAAGGCAATATCTTTTGGTCCCGGAACGGGCTGTGATGAGCCCCATTGAGCGTTTGTTGCACCAGTTGCAACAGCGGCAACAGCGGCTGCTGTAGTTGCCCCAACCATTTTATTAATTGGTATCTGTCCATGAGTAATAGCATGATGTTGACCCCACATCTCTGATGTACCATTCAATCGACCAGATATACCGCGCGGATCGCCACGCATATCACGTATCGGATCTCTAGGATCGATCATTCTAATATCACGGGGATCACCGCTCGGTGTACGTAAATCTCTTGGATCAACGCTTCTTATATCAATTGGTGCTGGTCTCATATCACGAGGATCACCCCAGGCATTTGTACTAGCTATTGAATTACCCCATTCTGTTTCTTTCTTTTGCGGTGCAACGCCACCGCCAGCTGGTGGCCATATACCACCGCCAGATTGTCCCCATTGTGGACCTGTTGGATTTGTTGGTGCACCAGTCCATACATTGCTTGTATCTGTGCCATCATCATCTTCACCCCAAGTACCTCCGATATTTGTTGATGGTGTGTGACTCCATGGGGTCTTTTGGGGCTGTGGTGGCGGCTGTCCGCCATTACGTAAATTAGCTTCCCATAAATCAGTTCCATTATTTATATTTGGCTTCCACATTGGCGCACCAGATGGATCAGCTTTATTTGCTGGTTCTGGAGATCCAGGTACATCCCAATTTGTATCCTGATTAACATGCTGACAACCCCACCCATCTTGAGAGAATAGCGCCTCACGCATTGTATTCAATTGTTCGAGTTGATTTTTAGCAGCTGCAGCAGATGTTCCACCACCTACAAGGCCGGCACTAGCATTATTTCCACCATTTCCAGCGTTGTTATTGTTGCCCGGCTGCGAATAGGAAATGAGAAAAATATATTCATTATTTTAGAAAATATAGAAAATAAATACATATGTGACAATGTAGCGAATATATATTAACAGACATGTACAATGACATCGAAACCGCAGACCTGGCATAGAAGTTTATTCAAGCTACCCTCAACATTGGCATATAATTTAAAACATAATTTAACTTCATTAAGTCAAACACCCAAGTACAGGGACTTTGTGTCGTACTTCGCGAAAGAAGCCTCTAGTACTGTGGTACACGAGGAGGTGAGGTTCTGAAGACTTAGCAGGAATAACTCATTGCAGGTTTCTTTGAATAAGGCTGGACGAACTCAAAAAGCCAAAGATACTCTAATAAGATATAGGCAGCGAGATAAACTCAGCATGGAAAACAAAGACGAGTTAAGAACATCAGTTATCAACTCAAAAAAGCACACTGGAGACATCGTAGAAAATAATGGGCTCAGGAATACTGCAATGTAGAAGACGAAGACTACCATTGACATGAGAATGTAAGGATTAAGTGAGAGAACAACCCTGGACCGTAATGCGTTGCGATGTTTGCAAGCGATATCCCATGCAAATATCATCGTAATAGCAAGCGGTTTGCCTTAAGGGGCGTTATCACTTTAAACTGGTCGGACGTTAGGCTGTTTCTGGGATACCTGACTGACCCATGTAGGGCTGCCGTATCACCTCCACAACCTAGTACTGTCTCTGGAGACAGAATGCCGACTCTACATGGCGACGATACTTCCATTTACATGTGAATGTCCTGTTCTGATCTGGCTTAATTTGTTGGTTGAAGTTCGGTACTCTGTGGAGGTCAGCACATTTGCACATTAACGCCGTTTTTCTAGATCCACGATGTGCCCCTCAAGAAATTTGGATACCTGGCCTTGGCTAATCCTTTGCACAAAAAGTGCGCAACAGTTACTTTCCAGCTACGACATGATGTATAAATTATTTATACTCGGGTCGATGCATGGTATTCTATTGGCCAGTGTCGCGTATACATACAGCTATAGTTTTGGCTAGGTTCGTGCAGGCAAGTTTTAGGAGATAATAAGTTTTGCTTCTGTTGTAGGATGGCCATATTGTTTTAGCCGTGCTGTATATTCGTAGTCCTTTCCATTATGCGTCTTGGCTTAGAAGAATAATATTTGTCAGAGAGTTTCTAAGCCCCGTATACATCCACTGGACCATCTATGGCTTGAGACCCCATCTCTTACCAAAGGTCTTTTTACAGGCGTAGAATTCTATCCAGTTTAGGTCCAGTATTAGACCCAGAAATTTCACTCTAGAGGATAGAGTGAGAGTGTGCCCCTCCAGCCTTGGTAGGTTGAAGGAAGAAATTTTCGTTTTCCTTGTGAACAGCATCAAGTCAGTTTTTGCCAGATTGGGTGCCAGACCACTGCCAATTTTATTTAGGAATTATTGCACGATTTCATTAATCCCGTAAAAACGTTTCGGACACCATTATCACTAGGTCATCTGAGTATACTACAACAAGATTACGTCCGTTATGGTGTATCTCTGTTGGCATATTTGATTACCATCTCGGTTCCCAAATGCGATTGGATTATTCTGGAGCTCAGCATAGCTGCTAGACATTGCTGCTTTAGTGCTACAAGAGCTTCTCGAATCGATTCAGTACGTACTTTGTTAAAGGCGCTTTCTATGTCTCAGGGGCTGCCAAAGTATACTGTTTGTAACATTGGATCTTTTCGATAGTTCCCACCACCTCGTGCAGAGCTATCTCGGTGGATCTACCATTGGTAAGCTGGTGACAGTTAAGTCACATCAACCGATTAGCGGATGTGGGAGTCGATGACCCCTTCTAGTATCTTGAGCATGAAGAATGCTAATCAGTTTGTTGGGGGGTTGGGGACGGGTCTTTTTAGATGGTGGTTTGAAACATGAATCTATGTAATCTTATGCTTCCCGCACCCATTCACCTATATATATACTCACATTATTTCCATTCAGGCCCTGCCCAACAGCTTGTTGTTGTTGAGGATTATTTTGCTGTTGCTGCTGTTGCTGACTAACTGCTTGTCCACTTGGATTAACCATACCGACTATACCAACTCCAACACTATTATTACAAGTTAATATGCTACTAGAATTATTTCCAGTAGATTGTTGTTGTTGAACTTTATTATTTGTATTATTAACACTGTTATTAACACTATTGTCTGATTGATTATTTGTATTGTTCGTTGCACGCTGCTGTTGTTGTTGATTATTATTATTATTGCCACTAACAACACCTACAACACCAGTTCCACTGTTACTGTTACTAACGCCAATGCCAACAACAATACCGCCAGCACCTTGCTGCTGTTGATTTATTCCACCACCAGGTCCACCACCTCCTCCGCTACTATTATTACTACTATTATTACCTAAGCTAACCCAATTGTTTTGGGATGATTGTTGCTGTTGTTGTTGTTGTTGCTGCTGTTGTTGATTCGTCTGTGAATTACCCCAATTGCCAGAGTTTGCATTATTAACAGCAGCATTATTTGTTGGTGGTGAGCCCCACCCGCTTGTACCGTTATTTAGTGAGCCTTCACCACCGCCGCATAATCTCATTAAATGTGGGATTCCCCAATTTTTGTTTGAAGCTGGACCACTACTATATTGACTGCTATATATTATATTATTATTATTTGTATTTATATTGTTATTAATTTTATTATTATTAGTATTTGAAGATTTGTTATTATTATTGTTGATATTATTATCACAACTGTTGTTGATAACTCTCAAATTAATATCACTATGTTGTTGCTGTTGGTGCTGTTGTTGTTGCTGTATCATTATTAAAAAGTTTTCATTTCATATAAAAAAAATTTCTCTTTGTTTTTAAAAATATTTTTTTGTTTTTAAATTTAGTTGATCATTTTTGTTGTTTGTTTTTTATATATTTTTAAATTGTATTTACTTTGATATTTTTTCTAATGATACCTGGTGAGATTTTTTTTGTTTTTTATTTATTTATTATTAATTTTTTTACATCAATGAATTTGTTTATGTAAAGTATTTTTTTTGTGGAGATCGTATTTTTATTTAATTTCTTTGTTTTATTTTTTTATTTAAGAAGAATATAGATTACTTATCACTTAATATAGTAGTTTTGTAGTTTATGTAGATGATATATTGATGAAAAAAATTGCTTCTTCAATATTTCTTTTATTTGATAGGACTTTCTTCTTATTTTGTTTTTTTTTGTTTAATAATCTTGATATTTCCTTGTACTTAAGTGGTTTCAGACATGATATATATCTTTTAGGTTCCAATTTATTTATTATTAATTGCAATTTTTCAGCAACTTCGAGTGTTTGCTTCTTTCTTTCAATCTTTCTTTATATACTTGGTTAATTTATTGCGTATACTGTATTTTTTTAATTTATTCATTCAAAATTTAATTTTTAATTCAATAGAAATATGTTTGTTAAATAGTATTTTCTTACTGCCTTTCTTTTTTGTATTTTTTGTGGTATAATTTTCTCTTCGTTTCTCATTTAATAAATTTTGTTTTTTGTTTGTTTTTAATTTATAACTTTACCCTATCAATTATCAGTTATTGTAGCAGGATTATTTGTAGCAAATGAGGTTTTCTCAGATTTTTTTTATTTTTTGTTTAAATGTTCTTGTTTTTTTATTAATTTAATTATTATATAAACATAAAGCTTAATAATTCTTTTCTTGTTAATCGGTTTATTTTTAATTTATTTAATTTAATTATTAAATAACTTTTCTTATTCTTATAAATTACCGTGTTTTTTATCAATACTATTTTTTGTTATTGATAAATATATAAACGATTGTTCTTAAACAAAACTATATCACAATTATTTGAGTTTGAGAATTTTTTAATTTTATTCTTGTTGTTTTTTATATTATTATTTTATTCTGTTTTTTAATAACTTATTTGCTTCTCTTATTTATTTATTAAATTTATTTTGTTTCAAAGAACGCAATATTTTATCCTTTTTATTTTTTGTTGTCTCTCTCAGCTGTTTATAGCTGCTGCTTACTTACTTTTGTTTAACATAAAAAAGTTTTATTGTTGTGGTCTTTAGTTTTTAATATATATTGTGTTATATTTATTTTTTTCAATATCAAGAATATTTTTACGATTTTTTGTTTTTCATTTATTTTTTTTTAGTATATAGAGTTATGTTCTTTTTTATTTTTCGATTTTTTTGTTGGAAAATAATCTCTTTAGTGATATTTTTTATTTTTATTATATTCGACTAAATTATTTTAAGCTGCAGTTTTATTATTTGAAATTTGGTGTAGAACACAAAAATGTTTTTACTTTTTTATTTGTTATTATAATTTGGTCGTCGTCGTTGTTGTTTTTTCGTCTTCTCTATATTTTTTATTAGTTTGTTTCTTCTTTCTATTAAATATAAATAAAAAATAACGAAATTTTTGATGAATTGATGAAAAATGCTCGTTTTTTAATTTGTTTTATATTTAAAATTGCTCTTTATCCTTTTTTTGATTGTTTTTCTTTTCTTTCTAAAGCACTGGATCTCTCTCATTTAATAATAATAAACACACACACAGGTTCTGTCTATTACGATTTTTATTCTATATTAGAAAAGAATAATTTTAAAAAAATAAATAAAATTAGACAAATGAAAAAAAAAATTTTAAGTAAAGTAATAATAGTAGTATAATATATGTATATAAAAAACTATACTCGATAATAAATATTCCAACAAAATCGGTAATTGGATAATGAAGAATAATAAACATATACCTCGTTTATCATTATTCTTTTATTTGAAGCCATTGCACAATGAATAAATAAATATAAATGGTCTAGCTAGAGGAATGGTCTAGGTAATTGAGCCATCGTTTTAAAAGCAAGCTCCACATAGAGGATTTTAGCATCATGCACTCCAAGACTTGGAAAGCATTTGCCTAACTGCAGGAAGCCGCGGAGATTATGCCGCGCCTGCATATGAGGAGCTTTCGCGCAAAAGTGAACAAATCCAATTATGCCTCGAAATGAGATAAGCATATGGCGGGGTACTTAACACTAAATCTACCGACATTTTATATCAAAAAGCCGCTCACGGTAGATAACGGTAGAGCACATGTGATTTTCAGGAAGAACGAAAGAAGAAGAGAGATAGATAGAGTTTATGTTTCATATCGACTTAAGACTTGGAAGAATTTTGGATTATGTCAAAAAAGGTTGAAACGAAAAGAAAATTTTTTTGTGGTTTTGCTTTTTTGACTATATCTATTTTTGGGTCAGAGATAGGTATAGGTATTGCTTTATAAAAAAGAAAGTAAACACAATTTCCTTTAAAAGGCACAAAAGGTTAAGTTTGTTATTTTGTCTACTCTTCTAATTTATATTTTCTTTGAATTTACAAATGAAATTTTTATTTGTTGGAATATAGAATACTACATTATTATTATCACTACTATTTTATTTTATATATGTATATAATTGTGCGCAAAATAATTATAGTAAGGATTTCCCACAGCGTCACAGTTTTCTTTCCTCGTAAAATATTTAAAAAATTTCTTAAAAAATATATGGAAAATAGCCTGTGCCAACATAAAAGCGGTGGAGGCATGCATTGCGGCTGTGGTGTCCGCTTCTTCCTGACCAGTATCTGCATATGATCGGTGTCAATTTATACCCATGTTCTTTATGTGTGATAACTGAGTATTACGTATACAAGACCATTTATTGGTGGCATGCCTTATGCAGGATGTGGGCCCCATGTGGTGAATAAGCGGCAAGCCGAAAGAGGACTCTCTCCCTTTGGACTCCTCGTTAGAGCCCGGCAAAGGAAATTAGCGCGATCTGGAGCACTCTTGGAGCACTCCATTTCCCGCTGGGTATAGAAATATAAAGCCAAAATCCTTTTGTTTTTATAAACACAAAAAAAATTGAAATTATGATTAAAATTTCTTATTTTTACCGTATTAGTTAAAAAAGATACTGCTATTATTTTGCACACAAGTGTATATTTAAGTTAGTTTTTATTGTTTTAATATTATTATTAATCTTAAAACAACAAAAACGTATATATTTTTTGTTTTTACCTTTATTTGTTTTTATAATTAACAAAAATGTTCTCTTAAAATTCTTCTTCGCTTCCTTCTTAGTTCGTTTTTTTGTTTTTCACTTTGTTTTTTTCTTTCTTTAAAATAACGTTCGACACACACTTTTATTTATTTTTTTTTGTTTAAATTTTTATATATCACTGGTTTTTTATTTACTGAATGATTTCACAATAATTATTTTTTAGCACAATTTTTTTTATTTTTTCTTAGCGGTAACAAACAACAAAAATAGATATTTTATTTTATCATTATTTAATTTATTTTTATTTTGTTTTTTATATTTACAAGTCACAGCAAAAAAATTGTTTTTTACTTTTATTTATTAATTTTAAATTTTTATTATCTGTTTAATCTCTCGTATTTTTATATGGGTCCATAAGTTTTGTTTGTTTTTTTTATACTTTTACTTCTGTTTTTTAAATTATTCTTAAAATGCATTTAAAAAATCATTAATTTATTAAATATTGCAACTGGAAGATCAGAGGTGGTTCGTATTATTTTTCTTTATATTTTTTTTTAATTATTGGTTTATTTTATTTTTTTATTAGCTTAAAACTATTCAATTTAATTTTAAGTGTGGCTTTTTTAAGTTGTTTAATTAATTTATTTAATTTTAATTACTAAAAAAAATAATTTTTGCTCTTTGTTTTTTGTAATCAACAGCCAAATAAAAAATTTTATACTTATTATTTTTTAGTATATTTGTTTTTTTTATTCTTATTATATTTTTTAGTTAAATCAAAGTTAAGTTAAAGCTGGAGGAAAAACACTTGATGATAACTATTATCAAAAGGCCCTGCGAGAAAAATAGAGAAAAGGAAAAATTAGGATATTTATACTTAATTTATTGTTTTTTTATGTAAAATCAAAAATATTATTTTATGTGCTTAAAAATATTAAAAGTAATTGTATGGACAACGTGATTTTGTTCTTTTTTAAGAAAGCCTGTAATAGTGTCGAGAGACAAAAGGCAACGACTAAGAAGGAGTACTTGGGATTCATTATAATTTAGTTTAAGGAAATTGGAAGAACGTCATTAATTATTCAGTTCCGCAATTAATCAATCCGAGTAGGAGATCATGAAGTATACAACTGGAGATCATCAGCATACCGATGAAGAAACAGGGATTGATAAAAGAGGAAACATAATTAACACACTATGAAAAAAGGAGAGGGCCAAGGATTGAACCTTGCGGCACTCTAAAGGGCACAGGTAGGATGGATGCTACAACGCTGTTGTGGCGAACACATTGAAGTCGAGAGAATCGAACGTCTTAGAGAAATCATGAAGAACTAAAACCGCAGTGTCTTCGTGATCGAGCGCAGCACGCAGATCTCGTTACTTTTAGTACAATAGGATTTACGAAAGCCAGATTGGAATTTGGAAAGGAAGTTATTAGATTCGAGATATCGAA
>OX465286.1:2023444-2194822 GCA_949987705.1 Thereva unica
AGTCTTCATCACAGATGCCTGCGTCGTATCCTAAAAATGCGCTGGCAAGATAGAATTTCAAATGAAGAACTATGGCGCCGGCCAAGAAAGGATAGACGACCAAATCAGGCGAAGGAAATGGAATTGGATTGGCCACACCTTGCGACGCGAAAACGAAAATCTAGCTAAACACTGGGAGATCGTGGTCAGAGCTGGGGGCTGTCGCGCAAAACAGAGTCCGCTGGAGGGCAACTGTTTCCGCCCAATGTCCCATGAGGGATTAAAGGAGCGTAAAGAAGTAAAGAAAGATTTCTAGACTATTGATTGAATACGGATAGCACCAGCCATTTCAAAATCTGACTTAATGTGCTTTGTTTCTCTTCAAGTAACTCCCCACATAGCACCGTTTTTTTCCTCTTTCCACTATTAAGCGGATCCATCAAAAAAATAGGGCCAGGGCACAAGTTGCCTGCAGGGTTACGTTTCGACTGTATTCCCGAACTCTAAATCTGCTGAGCTGCAGCAATTTCTACAACCCGTTGACATTTTCGGACATCTAATTTGCAGTATTACCACAGTTTGACGTCAGTCTACGTCGCATCACCGTAGTCAGTCCAAAGATACTGGCTTCAAATTTCCTAGCATCATATATGTAAATACCGTTAGCTTGTGCCAAGCGAGAAGAGTAAGCCGAGATAGGATATCGGATAACTGCTATCCTAGTTTTCAAAACTAGCCTTGCCTATCCCGGGCATAAACCTTGTTATAACGATCAGAGATTGTGCGACCTCGTAGGAATATCGATCGTAGTAATAATTTCTCTGGCATGAGGGGGTCATCATCATACAACCAAATTGAGAATTCCGTAGTTGTGGAGACAGCAACAGGCCCGGTGAGAGATAACCGAACCCTCTCTCTGAGGTTGTCCGTGGTTAAATTAAAAAATTCAAAAAAAACTTCAACAATGAACACAGCACGAAAAATGAACAACTTTTTATTACACTTGCGCAAGTCACTTATATATTAATGATTTTAATTTTTTTTTAAATAGTTTTCCAAATTTTAAACCCGCGTGCGCGCTTGTATATATTACAATCAACATAAAAAAATACTCACCAATTTCGTTCACTGCACTTTTTTATATGTATCTTTATTCCAAACAAATATCACATAAATGTCAATTTTGCTGTAATTTTCATAATTTTATTATAAAATTAAAACATTTTTAACGACATATTACCACATACTTTTTCATGTTTTTTTTTCAATTTATTTTTTGTAAATTAAACTCTTTTTTTAATTATTATTTCTCTCACAAATTTTTATTTATATATATATATATATGTATATATAGGTATATAAATAATTTTCTAGTTTCACAATATTTTTGTCGATTAGAGAGAGAGACGAGTATCCTCACGAGATTGTACTTAAAAAAATCGGTAAATTTTACACGCATTTAATAGTTATTTATATATACCTACATATTAATTTTTTTATCCGATCACATTTTTATAGCTTTTATTTATCATTATTATTATAATTATTTTTAAATCTTTTTTTTATTAATGTTTTTTTTACTAAAACAAAAACCAGTCAACTTGTTCACGGCCAAAAAACACTCGAAAGAGAAAGGAATAAAGTGGAACTGTAAAAGTAGAAACGTCAAAGATATATATGTACGCATGTATAAAAGTAAATTACGCATTTTTCGCTGGTAAACTCAACAAAAAAGGAGCAACAATTTTTAATATGCATTTGAATATATATATAGGCGAAAGAGTAACACACAAGTAATTTTGCACTTTGACAATTTATTGTCATTCATTAATAAACCTACCCAAAACAAATTACTTCGCATATGAGCGCTAACACGTCACCCGCTTTCTATTCTCACACATTTATATAAAAACATATATAAAAAAATAGTTTTTAAAAAAGCCATAAAAAACAATCTTACAACTTTTTTCCCATATTTTCTTATAAGATTTTTAGGAGTTCATGCGAAAAGCAAAACAAAAACATTTTATTATATATTTTGTTGTGGCCATTTATACGGAACAGGTATGACAGGAGAACGAAAATAATAATAAATAAAAGTTAAAATCTATGCGAACGTGCATATATTCCAGGGGTTGACATAATAGCAGGGGAAAGTAAATAGAAAACTATTGAACGTGCATTTGGGGTAATAAAAAATATTAAAAATTATTTTCGAGCATGTTTATATGAGAAGGTGGGAATCGAGATGTCGAAAGTCAATCAAGGGTTGAGTGGAGTCCCCTTTTCCATCATTTCTTTTACATGCAGAGCAAATTGCCAACTTGAGAGATGTATTACAAAAAATTTGACATATCATTTTTTGCATTAAAAATATTGCCGAAAAAATCATTTTTTTATAACAAATCCGATAATAATTAATATGTATTATTTTTAATTATATCCTCAGAAAACAAAAAATGTTAAGTCCACAATTTTTAATGCAAAAAAATTGTTTTTTTTTTTAAATTAATCCAAAAAACGACAATTATTCTCGAGAGAGAATCTTTAGCTATTTCTGTTTTTTTAAATTAATAAACACAAAAATAAATTCTTTTTTTATAATATATACAAATCGAGGGGATCACTTAAGTTTAAAAAAAATTTCACACACACACATTTTCTTTTCATCTTCTGTTGTTTGCATTTATGCTGTTATTTTTTTTTTAATAAGATCATACATATACTTAATAACACATTTACTGAAATAATATTCAGTTTATTGTCTTATTATTATAATAAACCATTTAAAAATAGTTAAATTTTTTCTTTTTGATTTAAATTAAGTCTTTTTTAATCACATTGACACTGCACCGCAACATCGCGCTCAGATCGAAATATGACTCCATATTGTCGTTGCTCAAAAATTCAGTGTTTATTTTTTTTTATCTTTTTATTCACACATAAGTAATGCCATATATACATCCATATATATGAATTTTTATTATTACTATTATTTGAAATAATTAAATATGTTTTTCTTTGTGTATTTATTAATTTTAAATGAAAATTAATCGAAGTACAAATTAAATTATTTAAAGAAAGCCGAAAAACAATCGTTTAAATTTTTTCTGCTTCCTAAATTCAAAAACCATGGTATCCTACTTGCAACAGATGACGCTAGTTGTTTTAATTTAATTTTAAATATATTTCGATTGATATTAATATAAAAAAAACTCTTACTAATCTATAGTAAAAAACAAATGAAAATTAAAATAGTAAATTGTTTAAAAAACATTTAATATTATTCTAATAGATGTCGCTTTTCCGATTTTGAAATTTGCATATTTTGCAATAGGTCTTCCCATTTTTATGAAATTTATATAATAAATTTTTCCAGGACCCCCTTAGAGGCAAATGCGGATTTTTTTATTATTTTTTAATTATAGTAGGGACTGTCACGAAGATTTCAAGGGGTCTTGGAGCCTCCTACGATTTTTTTTGGTTCTCTGGGAGGCAAAATAAAGGGTATATTAGTGCATATTACAAGACACCTGCAAAATGATGTAATTAGCCCCCAGGTGAGGTGTAATGAGTTAATTTTGATAAATAATGAATAATTACAATTAAATCAGCTAATTACATAATTACGACATGGGTGGCGTGCATATGGGTAGAGTAGTAGGGGGGGGGGCAATATTTGGGTACCTCCAGGACCCCCTTAGACGCAAATGCGGCTTTTTTTATTATTTTTTAATTATAGTAGGGACTGTCACGAAGATTTCAAGGGGTCTTGGAGCTTCCTACGATTTCTTTTGGGGCTGTGGGAGGCAAAATAAAGGGTTTATTAGTGCATATTACAAGACACCTGCAAAATGATGTAATTAGCCCCCCAAGGGAGCTGTAATGAGTTAATTTTGATAAATAATGAATTATTACAATTAAATCAGCTAATTACATAATTACGACATGGGTGGCGTGCATATGGGTAGAGTGGTATAGGGGGGGGGGGCCAATATTTGGGTACCTCCAAGACCCCCTTAGAGGCAAATGCGGATTTTTTTATTATTTTTTAATTATAGTAGGGACTGTCACGAAGATTTCAAGGGGTTTTGGAGTCTCCTACGATTTCTTTTGGGGCTGTGGGAGGCAAAATAAAGGGTTTATTAGTGCATATTACAAGACACCTGCAAAATGATGTAATTAGCCCCCCAAGGGAGCTGTAATGAGTTAATTTTGATAAATAATGAATTATTACAATTAAATCAGCCAATTACATAATTACGACATGGGTGGCGTGCATATGGGTAGAGTAGTAGGGGGGGGGCAATATTTGGGTACCTCCAGGACCCCCTTAGACGCAAATGCGGCTTTTTTTATTATTTTTTAATTATAGTAGGGACTGTCACGAAGATTTCAAGGGGTCTTGGAGCTTCCTACGATTTCTTTTGGGGCTGTGGGAGGCAAAATAAAGGGTTTATTAGTGCATATTACAAGACACCTGCAAAATGATGTAATTAGCCCCCAAGGGAGCTGTAATGAGTTAATTTTGATAAATAATGAATTATTACAATTAAATCAGCTAATTACATAATTACGACATGGGTGGCGTGCATATGTGTAGAGTGGTAGGGGGGGCAATATTTGGGTACCTCCAAGACCCCCTTAGAGGCAAATGCGGATTTTTTTATTATTTTTTAATTATAGTAGGGACTGTCACGAAGATTTCAAGGGGTTTGGGAGTCTCCTACGATTTCTTTTGGGGCTATGGGAGGCAAAATAAAGGGTTTATTAGTGCATATTACAAGACACCTGCAAAATGATGTAATTAGCCCCCCAAGGGAGCTGTAATGAGTTAATTTTGATAAATAATGAATTATTACAATTAAATCAGCCAATTACATAATTACGACATGGGTGGCGTGCATATGGGTAGAGTAGTAGGGGGGGGGCAATATTTGGGTACCTCCAGGACCCCCTTAGACGCAAATGCGGCTTTTTTTATTATTTTTTAATTATAGTAGGGACTGTCACGAAGATTTCAAGGGGTCTTGGAGCTTCCTACGATTTCTTTTGGGGCTGTGGGAGGCAAAATAAAGGGTTTATTAGTGCATATTACAAGACACCTGCAAAATGATGTAATTAGCCCCCAAGGGAGCTGTAATGAGTTAATTTTGATAAATAATGAATTATTACAATTAAATCAGCTAATTACATAATTACGACATGGGTGGCGTGCATATGTGTAGAGTGGTAGGGGGGGCAATATTTGGGTACCTCCAAGACCCCCTTAGAGGCAAATGCGGATTTTTTTATTATTTTTTAATTATAGTAGGGACTGTCACGAAGATTTCAAGGGGTTTGGGAGTCTCCTACGATTTCTTTTGGGGCTATGGGAGGCAAAATAAAGGGTTTATTAGTGCATATTACAAGACACCTGCAAAATGATGTAATTAGCCCCCAGGTGAGGTGTAATGAGTTAATTTTGATAAATAATGAATAATTACAATTAAATCAGCTAATTACATAATTACGACATGGGTGGCGTGCATATGGGTGGAGTAGTGGGGGGCAATATTTGGGTACCTCCAGGACCCCCTTAGAGGCAAATGCGGATTTTTTTATTACTTTTTAATTACAGTAGGGATTTTCACGAAGACTTCAAGGGGTCTTGGAGCCTCCTACGATTTTTTGGGGGCTCTGGGAGGCAAAATAAAGGGTTTATTAGTGCATATTACAAGACACCTGCAAAATGATGTAATTAGCCCCCAGGTGAGGTGTAATGAGTTAATTTTGATAAATAATGAATAATTACAATTAAATCAGCTAATTACATAATTACGACATGGGTGGCGTGCATATGGGTAGAGTAGTGGGGGGCAATATTTGGGTACCTCCAAGACCCCCTTAGAGGCAAATGCGGATTTTTTTATTATTTTTTAATTATAGTAGGGACTGTCACGAAGATTTCAAGGGGTCTTGGAGCCTCCTACGATTTTTTTGGGGCTCTGGGAGGCAAAATAAAGGGTTTATTAGTGCATATTACAAGACACCTGCAAAATGATGTAATTAGCCCCCAGGTGAGGTGTAATGAGTTAATTTTGATAAATAATGAATAATTACAATTAAATCAGCATAATTACGACATGGGTGGCGTGCATATGGGTAGAGTAGTGGGGGGCAATATTTGGGTACCTCCAGGACCCCCTTAGAGGTAAATGCGGATTTTTTTATTATTTTTTAATTATAGTAGGGACTGTCACGAAGATTTCAAGGGGTCTTGGAGCCTCCTAAGATTTCTTTTGGGGCTGTGGGAGGCAAATAAATAATAAAATGCGTTTCAATTTCCATATACATATTCCAGAGTATGTACACTGATACTCACATGCGTGAGGTGAATAACAGAACCACCAAATTTTGAAGGCTCCATCTTTTGGAAAAAATTAAAACCAATATATGAGCTGGGGTAGTTGGCTTCTCTAAAGTATACCGGTGTATTTGCACTTCCGCAAAAAGTGCCACCTATTGTAATTCGTGTGTACCGGAAAACATATAAACATAGCCAACAAATTTTTTTGACATTTTACTTTCTTCGGTGTATACAGAAACAAGATAATGTAAAAGATACTGACAGCGTCGAATACCGTAGAAAAGGGTCACTTATTGACGTCAACACTAATGCTGAAACAACAACAGCTGCTTCGATTTCATACGCAAAGCGGTCACCAAGCGACTTCAACACTAAAATACCGTTTACGGTATACAGTGTTTTATATTACCTTTTGCCTATATACCGTACCTCTTGAAACGTCATATAAACGCTTGTGTAGTGGTTAAGGCAAGATGATGGCCAAGTCGTAAAATTGTGTGTATATTAATAATTTTCGATTTAAAATGCTATCACAAGCGTAGTTAAATTTGATTAGACAAAATCGGCAAGATATTAATGAATGTTTCTATATATAAATGAGAAAGGAGAAGTTTTTTGTTTGTTATATACACCCCCAATCGTAAAAGATGACAGAATATACGTACCAGGTATTACGCGTAGTAGTCGCACAAATATGCCAAACAATTGGATGGCATTCCATACAATCGACTCCGCTTGAGCTTCTCGTTGATATTTTGCATAAATATTTACAAGAAATAACCCGGGAAACGTACAGGCATACGGAGCTTTGTAAGTACCTATCTCCCCCGCCCCCACCCAAAAAAACAATACATTTCTTAATTGCAAGAAAAATATATCGCAACTTATAAATACTATTAACAGATGGACGTACTGAACCAAATATCACCGATATCGGGCTGGCATTTCGTAATATAAATATAAATCTGTCGGATATTGAGGAATATATTAATTATGTTGATTCTGTACCCTGCTCCCTGGAAGTACCAAAGTATCCAATACGAAAAGATTCAAATCTTAATTTTTTAAAGCCTGGTAGTAAAGAAGTACTTACTAGGCCAGTTCATATACCAGAATATTTACCACCAATATATCCAGAAAAAGAAGGTTTGTTTATTATTATTATTGGCAATGTGTTTTGTTTTTTCTAATTAATTTACAGAAAAGGATGCTGAACCTGTCATCCAAAGAGAACCAAATAACTACAATGCTTACAATGCAGAAAATCAATCAGCACTTACAAATGACAATGCTATATTTAAAAAGCCAGAAATTAATGAAGGCCCAATTAATAAAAAGCCAAGGATAACATTCGAGGAAGAGGGTAGACCAACAAGAGAAATTAGTAGTGTTATGATGACATCATCTGGATTTATATCGCCAGCACGCGAAGGAAAATTACCAGATGCAAAAACGCCTGTACTTCCAGGTAAAGTAATACTACTTAAATATTCGCGCCTTTAAAAAGAAATGTACCTCAACTTTGGTTAAATCTGTGAGTAAACTTTTTGCCTTGCCATACTTGCCCGAGGTATATACATGTTAGATGTTGCGCTGCGTGCGACTGGAGACCCGATTAGTGCTTTGATGCGCCGTGTACCTAGGTTCAATGGTGGTTTGGTCGGGTGTGACAGGTGTATAAAGCTATCCTGTAGAATTTACCAAGCTTATCAGTGACAGGAAGTGAACAAGTACTTATTAGTTGCGGTAACGAATGTTGCTAAGAGAAGTCCAACTTGGTAACGTGAGGCCCTCCTCATCATTGTTTTTAATTAGTTTTAGATGGGCCTAGTCGCCCTAGAGATAGGTGAAGGTGAAAGGAAAAAATAGCAAGATCAACTGAAGCTCCTCCATGAGCAATTCCTGAAGAGGGTTACAAAAATACAGGGTAATATGTAAACCTCTACCAAAAAAGTTTCAAAACGCCCTAGCGGCTAAACCATTATGATTCCCCACCCATACGATTTTTTGTTCGTCTATCCAAGATCTATCCACAGCCCGGCGTTTCGACATTCTCGCTTATACAGCCTGTATATTGAGAGTCACGTTGTTCTTTCTACCAAGCCTATATAACTCAGCTCTGCACCGCTCCCTCTGAGCGCATCATTGCTGAATCCACACCTTTTATAGAGGCTTGGCTATATATGAAAACTCCAATATTACATCCTTGTGCAGGTTCGAGGTTCATTTTCTGGAGCAGGCTTTCAGGATCGCCGGCACTTCGGCTTGAAAGAAGCCAGCGTGCACCGGGAGGTGCTAGGACAGTGAATTTGTTAGTAGTCTCTAGATAAACCCCTGCTTAGACGCCCGCTAATGTCTTGATGAGGAACTAGATTGAGAATTTTATATCTGACGGTTCAAGTGGATAGTATCGCATTATTCCGCAGGGCTCAATTCTATCTCCTGCACTTTTTCTAATCATTATAAATAATCTGTTTTCAATCCCTTCCAACACACTTCGTAGCTTCGCTTATAATGGCGCCCTGCGTGTTTACGCATTCGACATTATAAGCCAAGTACGTGCCACATCCTGTTTTTAGAATTGGCAGACTTACGTCTGAAGACAGACCCACAGACGGACAGAAGACATACTAATGTCTCATCTCCAACAAAAGCCTGCGCAGTCAATGTTTCAGCAGTCCTCTTACCTGTCCCATTCTCTTCTACATATCTTTGAAATTAAGCTTACTACTAGACATTGCATCATGTACTAAACAAATATTTTTTATATATAATATAGAATATAAACCTCCACCACCACCGTCTGTAGCACCACCTGTACCAGCTAGTAATATCGAAAGTAAGCATGAAAAGAAAGCGAAAAAGAAATCGGGAATTGAGAAGGAAAAGAGACGTGATAAAGCCGCTACAGAAATGTTAAAATCAATTAATCAAACATCAGAATTTACAGTACCGCATACAAAAGAAAAAGTTAAGGCATTAAAAAAGCAAAAGAATAAACAAAAGCATAATAAAGATACTGCTATACCATCGGAGCCAGTAATACCCGAACAGAAATCGATACTAACTCTAGATGCAGCTAATGTACGCCATGATGGTAATACTGCTGCTGGTGAGCACCAGAACAAGATTGTTATTGATTTGAATGCAAAACATAATAAAAATGAAGAGATTAAGCTATCATCAGAGCCAAGTAAGGAGAAATTGAATATATTTAAGAAAATAACTGGCTCAAAGAAAGAAAAGGATGATATAGTTAAATCGGCAAGTATTTTCCATGATGTACATTTGTTGTCAAGTATACCGGAAGGTACAACAATAACACCAACGCCATCAATTAAATCATTACCATCATCAGAGTGCCCAATCATGGATGATATAATATTTGTTGATGATGAGCCAGAATATCCGGCATTCACGAGCATTAGTAGCAATAATAATAATAATAAGACTGGTCGATCGCCGATTATACCACAGAATCTTCTGCCACCAGGAACAACAATAAAGGCACAGCCAACTAAGAAGCCACGAAAGAATAAGCAGCAACAACAACAGCCAGCTCAGCATGGCTTAGAACAATCAGCACCACTTAATCTTTCAAATGAAGTATTTGGTATTGGTAGTCCAATTAATATGGTTAAGAAGGATTTAATACAAAACTCAAGATTATCAGTTCGTAATGCAGCAGCAGCAACAGCGCCAGCAAAACCGCTCAAAGAAAAGAAGGAAAGGAAAAGGATTAAAATAAAAGAAAAGAAAGAGCATACTTCTAGTAAAGAAACATCATCAGCACGTGATCCATCTGTTCAGGGGCATGGTGGTGATGCAGCATCAGCAGCAGCACCATTAATGCTTGATACACCATCAACTAGCAGTGCATTAGGCGGCAGTTTTGCCGATCGTAATGTCCGTGATGCAGCAAATTTCTTTACAGATTATGGTGCTGTTAATTCGGCAATACCAAAAATGAATGCCACCCCACAAAATCCAACACAACAAAATGCTAATACGTATGCAGCACCGCCATTTACAACACCAATACCAATATTTCCATTTTATCCATTTCCGCCTCGCCCGGGGCTAATACCATCGCCTGGTATTTTTAATACATTGCAGCCGCTGCCAGGCAGTCCGGCATTTAATAAATTTTTGATGCGCTTTCGAAATTTCAGCAATATTAGCCGTACTAGAATGCATTCTGGGTATGATGATAAACCGCAGCCATTACCGCCAGTTAATATGGATAAAACGTATTGCAATGTTGCACCTTTAGTGCCGGACTCAATGAAATTTCAACTATCACCGCATGCTAAAACGAAAACTGTCTCGTGTACAGTAACTGGAACCGATGATATCACCTCGTCAGTATCTAAATTGAATAAAAATCTCAAGACACAATTGGATGCACCAATCGAGATAAGCGATGATGAGAAACCAAAATCAGATGCCGAGGATAAGATTGATATGCTACAACAGAGGAACATATCTGGATCAAATGTATCGGGCAACGGTGCTGCTGCTGGCGGTACTGGTAGCAATAGCAATAACAATAAGGCAACTATTAGTCATAAAGGATCAACAGATGATAAAACTGATTTAGAGGAGGCTGAAATGATAACAAGCGATAATGAAATGCGCGAAAGTAAATCGGAAAAGAGAAAGGATCGTGAACATAAGAAGGGCAAAAAGGGGAAAGATGGTAAAATAAAAAAGAAGAAAGATAAAAAGGATAAATCAAAGAGTAAAGATAAGGCAGAGAAGCGTAAAGGTAAGGAGGGAAAGAAGGAAAGGGATCGCATTAAGAAAATGAAGAAGGAGAAGAAGCGTGAGAAAATGGTAAGCAGTTGTTAATTGTTTTAAGCTTCTTTTTTTCATAATCATTTATTTATAATTAAAACAGAAAGCTCAAGTATTAAGTATCGATGATAAGCACAGCTACTCAGCAATAAGCGGTGAACTATCTAGCAATATTGCAGTGCCGAAGTTAACACTTAAGCTTGGACTGGGAACGTCACCACAGCCAGATTCTCCAGATGGAAGGAAAATGTATGTATTTGCACTTTTTGCGTCGACTTTTAGGTTCATTTCACTTATTACTAGCAGTGTGTATAATCAGAGAACTCGAGATCTTCTAATCTTTCCAAAATTCCTCAACTGATTCCTCTTGCTTCTCCACTGGTTTTCTTCATTATTTTATTAATTACAGCAATGAATTTCTGTACCTACACTGCCTTCGGCGGTGTAACTAGATTGACAACTCCCAGCTCAGTCCCAAATCAATTTAGACTTGGTTCTATGGGATCTTATCGCCCTGAATGCCGCTTGGCTATCAAAGAAGATATAGATACGATTGTTTTGGTAGGCCCTTCTTAGTTTGTCACGAGTGCTTGCCAGTATAGCCTACACCTCTGCTTGAAAGACAGTTGCTATGGTGCCTAGGCTTATCACTCTACTGAATCTGGGGTTTTCACTCCAGATTGCGGCACCCACATCCGTCTCTGTTTTTACCATGCTAGACCACCTTTCAGTACTGTTGTCTGTAAAAACTTCATAAAAACCACCACGACTTCCCCTTAGATTGGGGTAATTTTTTTAAAGATAGTGGTTTTCTCTCTGCCCGAACCCGAAGAGTATGTTGCCGGTCGCCCCCACGAAGAGGCTGTAGTCGTACTTCCAGTAGTATAGCTGAGTTCCGGCACGAAGCAGAACGTAAAGTGTAAATCCCCTTGTGTACATGTCGGCTGGCGACCTAGGACGCTACATAGAGTAGGAAGATATCAAAAAGAATGCCTCCTTACACAAAATTTCTATTTCTATTAATCTAATTGTAAGTGTGCACGATAAATATTAAATTTTATTAAATTCTTTAGAGCACCAAAATCGCCATCGGACGTTGCATTAGAATATGATGAAGGATATGGTCGTAGTCCAGCATTTGGTCGTAGAGAATCGTCACCAGAATTAGCAAGAATATCACCATTAGTAACAAGGCCACCAAAACAGAAGTCAAGCTCTAGTAAGTAATAGTTATTAAAATTATATTATTATTATTTATTTACTTTCTTCTATTTCTATTTTTTATTTATTTTTTTTTTAACAAAAATTCTATTGCAATCTTTTGTTTTTATTTATTTTTGTTGTTGCGTCTCTCTTTCTTTTGTATTAACTGATAAAATATAGACGATAACTTGGGTCCAATCAATAATGAGTGCATAGTAAATAGTACATAGTAAATAGCACACAGTACAGAATACATAGTAAACACTACATAGTCCATAGTATCTGATAAATTCCAACCGGAAGTATATTTAACAACAAAAAAGAGATTTCTAATAAAGTACATATATCGGTAGCCTAGAGGTAAGGCGCTGGAATGCTACCGTGGTGAAAAATAATTTTTTTTACTTCGGTGGAACATGTTTTGAATCTATCACTAAATTATATTATTTAATAATGATACTCAGGATAACATAAACATTTACTTATGTAATTAAAAGTGAAAAAATATCATTTTCTTGCTTTTTTATGGTCATCCAGTCTGAAGTGTTATTCAACAGAAAGATTACCAAGAAAAATCTTAATTAGTGGCTAGTCTCTAGGCACAACATCCTACTAGTTTATCGCTCCACTGCTACCCAGGCAATCGCGTCAAATGCTATGATGATCTGCCGGCTGCTTTTGTTGAACTCTCTATACATATTTCTTTCAGCTCCCTGGAAGATGGTGGTGAGTTTATGGTATCACAAGAGAGCAGAGGATGATCATGTTACTCCACGTGTTAATCTTATTCTTGGCTACAGTCATATAACGTTTAGTCTGCGAGACGCAAGGAGCTTGCATGGTTATTGAAAAAGACCCATATACGTGGGTCATCAATTTAGGTATTACAAATAGTACTACAGAATTGAGGCAGTCCTTCTGAACTACTCGCATCTTTGAGAGTTTTCTGCTATTGTCAGTAAGCAGTCTATCATCCTCTTTGAACCGAATACTCTCACTCTGATTGGGACGAAACCTTAAAATAATAAAGCAAGATCTACCCCTTTCAGTTGCATCAACGGAGTTTGATTAGTCTGTTCAAGTTTCATCTTCATTACATAGGTCGCCTCTGCTGGCTGATTTGAGGCTGGCTCCATCGTTTCAAGCACGACGACTTCCTCTCTGCTTCATAGTTTGCCTCCAGTTTCTTATGTTGAGGAATTTTGCTGCATCAGCCTTAACATTGGCTCGACTGTGGTGCTGAAAATAGTTTATGAATGCTTTATTAGAAAAAAAAAAATAGAATACGCTAAGTATGATGTTAGAGCAGAGCTCCTTCTTAAAGTGAAACGAAATATTTTAAAAATAAATACAGAATTTCCTCAACCTTTTGTTTATAATTATATATAAAAAAAGAAACAAACAATTCATTTAGTTGTAATAATCCAAAAAATTAAAAATAAAAACAAGTCGCCATTGCCAGTATGCTAACCACAAGCCAATGACTGCCATTATATAAAACATAAAAGGTGAAGGATTGAAGAATATACTAGACTACTACTACTACTACTAGTACTTTTGATTTTGAGAACATCCTTCTTCAAAAAAAAAAATCAAAATACAATCATTGACGATCGTTGACTGATTATTATTTTCCATTTTTCATATTCTTTGTGTGTTTGTTGTTTTGTGTGTTTTTCATTTCTTTCTTCTGATTTTCTTTATAAATAATAATTATAATATAAAAATAAAATATCTACGTTAATAAAATTTAAAAAAACCAAACCAAAAACAGCATTTTGTTCAGCTCCATTTTTCTTTTCTTTTTTTCTTTTCTTTTTTTTATTCATGGCTTTACAGAAGATAAGAGCAGCGACAATGAGCAATGTCCATCGGTATCTGCTGTAACAGTGCCTTCAGTAGTACAGCAGGTTACGACAACACGTGGCCCTGGACGCCCACCAAAGAATAGTAACATTACCAGCAGCAGCACCGCCAACAATACCACCAGTGCTAACTATAACCAATCAGCATCGATTAGTTCAAATGTTATATCATCAACATCTGGAAATGGCCAATCAACATCATTACAGCCAGCAACAGCATCAGCATCCACTTCGATGATTGGTGGACTAACATCATCATTATTATTGTCGTCATCATCATCTTCAGCAGCATTGAATAATTGTACAATCGCATCGGCTAGTAGCGCTACATCGGCAGCATCATCTGCTAATTGTTCAAATCAAAATATACATTCAACTGTATGTTCAGTAATTAATCATATTATATTACTATACTTATATATTATTATTTCAATTCTCATTATTTTTATCTATCAATCTAAAAAACGAAAAGTGCATGCTAACAGAAAAACAAACGCAAGCCATTGTGTGTCATTTACGATCTTTCAAAAAACTTTCATTTCATCCTTAAAAAACAAAAGTTAAAAAAAGACTCGTTTAAAAGACTTTGCGCATGGCTTTATAATTGTTTTATTATATATACACTGCGCGACCCTTGATTACCCTCACTTGAAATTTCGACATGAGCCTTAAGGACCTACTTTTTGAATTAGAGTGAAAAAGTGGGAAAAATTTCATTTGTTTCATCTTTTTTTACAAATAAGCCCCTTTAGTTCTGTTTTTTCCACCTACACTATTGTTTTTATTATTGAAAAGCCAAAGATATCCTAGTTGTGGATTTCAAGGGTTTTCATTACCTTTTTATTCTAAAACATTAAACTACCCTTTTCCCCAAAAATCAAGATTCAAACCGCCCTATTTTGTAAACGGATGGAGATAGCCAGGGGAACGGTGGGGGGCCTTTTTTTTATTTTTTGTCGATTTGACTACTATCTAACAAGCCAGGACGGGACACCTTGTATATTTTCATAGGTGAGTGAAATCAAGTGTCGCATAGGATAGGACTAAAATCGAATAAAGGGATTTCCAATCATTCTCGTTTCCAGTTTTTTTTCTTGCTAATTAGGAACTATATAAAGAGTTAAAAAATGTAATGGAAATGGTTTTCGGGAAATTTTACCATTGCAGTACGATTCAGGTCAAATTTTCAAGTAAGGGTAATCAAGTATCGCGCAGTGTATATATTTAATAAGTTAATTGTTTAATTTATTCTCCTATAAAAAAATTAAATATACTCATATATGTATGTGCAAAAACAGGACGCTGAAGGTAACCAAGTATGGATTTGTCCAGCATGCGGTAAAGTAGACGATGGTACACCAATGATTGGATGTGATGGCTGCGATGCCTGGTATCACTGGTTAGTATTTTTTGAAATTTATTTTTATTACTAAATATAAATAAAATTTGTTTAATCAAAAACAAAAAAACTGTTACCAAAATTGTAGGGTTTGCGTTGGAATACAAGTGCCACCAGATGATAACGAAGATTGGTACTGTCGAGTATGTATAGCCAAAAAGCAGGAGGCGCACGGAGCTGATAAGAAGAGAAAACGGAAAAAAAAGAATAGAACTAATTAATAACAACAAAAACATTAGTTAAGAATTATATTAATAATAAGGTAACAAAAAAGAGTAATTGTTAAAATTTATTTAGAAACTTTTTAAAATTTATATTTCTTTCTTATTTTTACCATTTTTTATTTACTACCCTTCAATTATATATGATGATTTCTTTTGCATCCTGTTTCTATTATATAAAAGCTGATTCATAATTTAACAATGAAATAAAAACAAAAAACTTGTCAAAAACCTTGAAAACGACAAACGTTATATTATTTACACTAATCCGTACACGCCTTTCTTTTTATCTCCTCTTTGGTTTTGTGTGAATAAATTTACTAAAGATAATAAGGATTTTTACATTATTTTTATGTGAGTCTCCTCTCTCGCCTTTATGGACTCCACTAGCGTAGCTAGTATTTACCTCCAGTTGATCAGACGATTGATTTTCAACTCTACTAGAGATATTTTGCCAAGCAATTGTACGAAAGCGGTACGACCAGATTATTTTTTGATGACCCGTCAAAAAGGAGGGTATGGTTGGAGTTTTGATTCCTCCATCCGCCACGCCACTCCTAGCTCATCATGTCGCGATCGTCATGGTAGGTAGGAGCGGGAGTCCCATCGAAGCTGTGGCTTAGCTTAACTTATTCTCCTTTAATCTTGCATAGAACGTAGTTACTTACTTATTCTCCAGTCAAGGTGGCAAGGTGTGGGTGTGGCCAATTCTATTTCCTTCGCCTGATTTCTTTTCTTGGCCTGCACGGCGCATAGTTCTTCATTTGTGTAATTCTATCTTATTCTATTTCACTACCAACCACTAACACTAATACTCCATTATCTACCACTTACTCGCATTATTGGTGGCGGCCGCTCCTCCGCTAATATCTGCGATGCAATTCCACCTCAATCAACAAAGCCACAACCAATGTCGTCAGATTCTTCGGTAAGATGCAAGTCGCCGTTCTTGAATTCTCTACAACCTCTAGGCAGGGGGTAAAAAATACCATATCTGCTAATTCCTCAGAGAGTTGATATTTGCTTTCTCGTGAGAAAAGAGGATCTTTGACTATGTTTGTCTTTTCCTGGCTTACATGCAAAACAAACCGGATTCGACCTGCATTAATAGTAAGACAAACAAGACCTTTCAAACTACACGGAAATACACACGGAATTTTTTTGTTTTTAGCCTATTGGGGAGCTCCCTGGCCCCCTTAGAGGCAAGGGGGGATTTTTCTGGTATTTTTTCCTAATAGTAGGGACTGTTACGCAAATTTTAAGGGCTTATCCTACGGCTTGTTTTGGGGCCGTGGGAGGCAAAAGTGAGGTAAATTTTAGTGCATTTTATGATGCACATACAAATCGATGTAATTAGAGTCCCAGGTGAGGTGCAATGACTTTTTATTGATTGATTATGAATTATTACAATGTAATTAACTAGTTTTATAATTTAGACATGGGTAGGGTGCATACAAGAGGGGGTCAAACTTTCAGGACCCGTTTTGACCCCCTTAGAGGCAAATGCGGATTTTTATATTATTTTTCCGTTATTGTACGATTAAATACGAAGATTTTCCGGGGTCTCCGAGCTTCCTACGATTTTTTTTGGGGCCGTGGTAGGTAAAAGTATGAAGTGCATAAGTGCATTTTACCTGTTGCAGCCATACGGCCCCTTTCTATGGCCCCCTTAGAGGCAAGGGGAGATTTTTCTGGTATTTTTTCCTAATAGTAGGGACTGTTACGCAAATTTTAAGGGGTCATAGTTCCCCCTACGGCTTGTTTTGGGGCCGTGGGAGGCAAAAGTGAGGTAAATTTTAGTGCATTTTATGATGCACATACAAATCGATGTAATTAGAGCCCCAGGTGAGGTGCAATGACTTTTTATTGATTGATTATGAATTATTACAATGTAATTAACTAGTTTTATAATTTAGACATGGGTGGCGTGCATAGGGCGCATACGAGAGGGGGTCAAACTTTCAGGACCCGCTTTGACCCCCTTAGAGGCAAATGCGGATTTTTATATTATTTTTCCGAGTACCCGTTAACAGATGCTGCATTATCTTCAATACTTACGCGGCCTCTTTCTCTTCCTCAGTAGCCTGTTTCTGCCACAAAAAGTCCTATAAAAGAAAACTAACTTCTCTGTTGTCCTGATTTCTTACTAACACTACAGACCTATATCTTAGTTTAATACTTAATATTCTCAATGTTCCTTTAAGGTTCCTTTACGTTAATGTTTGTAATTCTTTTTGTTACGTGCCTTGCTTGGCAATAAATAATTGAATAAAAGAATATAAAACAATTTGGGTACCTCCAGGGCCCCCTTAGAGGCCAATGCGGATTTTTTTTATTATTTTTTAATTGTAGTAGGGACTGTCACGAAGATTCCAAGGGATCTTGGAGCCTCCTACGTTTTTTTGGGGCTGTGGGAGGCAAAACAAGAGGTTTTATTAGTGCATTTTACGTTACACCTGCAAAATGATGTAATTAGCCCCCCAGGGGAGCTGTAATGAGTTAATTTTGATAAATAATGAATTATTACAATTAAATCAGCTAATTACATAATTACGACATGGGTGCCGTGTATATGGGTAGAGTTGTGGGGGGGGGGGCAATATTTGGGTACCTCCAGGACCCCCTTAGAGGCAATTGGGTTTTTTTTTATTTTTTAATTGTAGTAGGGACTGTCACGAAGATTTCAAGGGGTCTTGGAGCCTCCTACTATTTTTTTTTTTCGCTGTGGGAGGCAAAACAAGAGGTTTTATTAGTGCATTTTCCGTTACACTCATTACTTTTAATAAAACTCCCCGTCAAAGAATGTGAAAATCTCCGGTGGTACGCACAAGACAACCTCATTGGGTTAGTAGTAGCAATACGACAACAAGAGATGATCCTTGACAGAAACAAAATAAGAATAAAGAAGAAACTACTTAAGTCAATTTTCTTTATTTAAATTAACAATTTTGCGTAACTAAATTAATTACTCTTTAATAGCCGTTTTGCTAGCCTTAACAGTCGCAACTAACTTTGCCATAATCTTATCCTCTTTAGCCTTTTTCTTTTCCTCCTTCAATTTGCGGCGGCTTTCCTTTTCTTTTTGCTCTAATAACTCCTTAAATCGATCATCACGCGGATCAACGTTAAACCCAAAATGCTTTCGCACCTCCTCAACAAGACGCTCTTTACGTTCTTTAGCTGCTTTAGCCTCAGCCTCCTTCTTAGCAATTTTGTTATTAAGCTCATTTTTCCATTGATCTAATTTTTGTATTTTCTCATGTAATTTTGCTTCCCTATCATCAACTAGTTTTTGCTTATTAATCTTTTCATCTTCAGCCACTTTAATCATATCTTTTAAAGCTTTGATATCAGATATTCTACCTAGATTTGTGATTTCCCTAGATGATACATAACAAGCCCGCGGATCAATGTTACTAGATAACCCGTATTTACCAAATAATTTACGTTGGTATTTTTCAGTTAAATGTATCCATGAGTGTGGTTCATTATATGGTAATTTATTATTTAATATATTACGATGCTGCGGTAAAAGACGTGATTTTAAACAATTTATTGGTGGTGTATCAGCAATTTCACTATCATCGGCGGCGGCAGCCGAATCATTATCAGCAAATGATGGTGGTAGTTTTTCTTCAATATTCTTTAGATTTGATAAATATTTGATTTGTTTAAATTTACTTTCGAATTTATATAATTTCAATCGGCAACAAATTATGTTCGACATTTTATTTCGAGATTATTGCTTAATACCTTACTAGTTTGACATACCTTTGACAGTTTGGATATATACACGGTATACAGTAATGTAAAAGAGGCTGACAGCTTCGAATACCGTAACAAAGGGTCACCTAGTGACGTCGGCACTGATGTACAAACAACTACACAGCTGCGATTTTATATAGAAAACGGTAACACGTGACGTCAGCACTAAAATACCGTCATACCGTGCGTTATATAGAAGAATTACCCTCTATAAGTGAAAATTATTACTGTAATTTAACGAAAGTTGCTTTAGCTAAGGTTAAATATAAAAAAGGCTCTTTCTTTTGTTTTTTTTTGTAATGATTCAATATTTTTGGCTGGTTTCCAATATGAATTTTTAAGTATTATATTTTTTTCAGGGTTTTAAGTTCTTTCCTTTAATAAATTTACTCATGCAATATATTTAATAAAAAAATAAATAAAATATATGGCATTACAATGTTGAGGAAAAAAATTTTTTTAGAACGAAACTTTAAGCCAATAGGAGCATTTAGAATTTTCGATGGCTGTAAAATTTATCAATTTTTCAGCTGTTCAGCTGTTTATCCTAGTTGAAATATTTAAATATTTAAGCATAAATTTATTTAAAAATAAAGCGAATTTAATATAAAGTATTAAAAATGAAATTTCATCCAAAACATAATTATAAACCATATAAGAAATAAATACAGTGGCTAGGGACGGTTTTTGCATTTTCAGTTCGTTGCCATTGTTTCGTTGTATTTTTTCATAGGTTTCGTAACTAACATAGCATCAGGAAAAGCATAAATACATAAAAAATTGATCTTCACGCTATAAGTAAATGTATTAAGTGAAAAATTCCAGTTTAATTGTTTTCTGTTTTTAAATTAAAATCAAAGAAAGTTTTCTATTGCAAAAGTTTTGTTTAAAGAAAATAAAGAAAATGCGTATTGCATATGTGTGATTTAAGGGTGAAAAAATTATAGAAGTGTGTGTTTGCCGATGCGAGAAAAGTTTCTTTGTGTGTTTTGATCAATGGAAATCCTTGCGCTTATCGTGGATTTGTTTTTCTTTTTTTAATGGTGTAAATTAAATGTATAACAGAAAGGCAAGCGGTCAAGTGTTTTGATGATATTTGGTCATTTTTGTTGTTATTTTTATTTTGTTGTAATTAAAAGGTCCTTCGATTGTAAATTATGTTATTCTATGAGATTTTAAGAGAACGGCACAATTTATAACTTAAACTTGCCAGTGTTTAAAGGAAAGTTCATTTGCAAGAAGCACTGTGTGCTGTACTAATTGAAACAAGAAAAACGCCGTACGCCCTTTTTAAAAAACAATAATTGCGAAAAAAGTGACAAAAGGACAACACAAAAAAAGTGTATCCCCGCAACAAGAAAAAATCCCTTTCGAAAATCGTTTGACGTTTTTCTTTTCCCCCAAAAGTCACCAAATAAAATTTGAGTTTTTATTTTAAATTCTATTCAACAAAGAAAAAAAAGTATATGATGTTCATGATGCATAAATAAGATATTAAACCAATTGAATATAATATATAGCTAATTATAAAACTGGCAGTTTTAAGTTTAAATATAATTGAAATGGCAGCAGCAAATAATATTAATAATGACAAAGCTCTATCGACTGTTTGTGATGGCGCAGTGGTATTATTTGGTAAATTAATCAACTTATTAACTATGCATAATTATTTTCTATATCATATATATATATATAATTTATAGGTACCACATTCGATAGAAATGATCCATTCGGCACTGAAAGTCATGGTACAGCAAAATTTTTGGGGCCCGGCTCAAATAGATTTGATTTTCATACTATGAAGGCTGCTAATTTTGCATCAAAGGTATTTAATTAAAAACAGTTATATTACTTAAAGATTTAAGATTTAGTTATATTACTTAAAATAAAAGTAAATTCCGTATAAAAAATTCCGTTACAATTTATATATCTATACATAATAAATATCAATCTAGTAAAAATGTCATCCAGAAAAAATATTTGGCAGCCTTAATTAATAAAATGAAATCTTAAATGGTAGTATCCGTTTGTTAGGATTCGGGGTTCTTGACGTTTAGTCGCGTAGTCTTTACGCTTTCCTAGTTTGTTCCAGTTTGTTATACGTAGTTTCCGTGTATAACTTCTAGCACGTCATCCATCCACTTATAAAGGCATTACTTGAGTCTGGCGTCATCAGCATAACCCATTATCCCTTTTTAAGAATCTCGAAGGTGCTCACCAGAACGGGAACAAGATAGCCGTCTAGCTCAATATCTAGCTGCTATCTGTCCTTACCTTTCCCTGCTTAGGCTTAAGGGAGGATGGCCAATAGCACCACTTACATCATTTTCCACATATCCTTCGACCTTATCATATGATCCAGGATGTTCGCAGGTGTTAGCTGCGCCTCAGCCATTGTTTCCAGCTGGGCTCCGTATACCTTGGAGATTTAAAGAAAACATGTTCCGGTTCCTCTTTATCGTAGACGATTCACCGTCTAATCTGAAGTGGTGAAAATATGCCCTATAACCTCCATGCCCACTCAATAACTGTGGGAGGTAGTAGTTCACTTCCCCATGTCCCCTTATAATTCACTTCTCCAAATTTGGTATGAGGCTATGTGTAAATCGGCCCTTAGTAGACCCGTCCCACTTTCTCTGCCATAGTGGCTGCGCCCTAGAGTCCATCGCACTTCCTTGGACAAATATCGGGTTGTATAACCTCTTGTCCTCCAGTGCAAGAATAATAATGGGATCATTCCTGCTATGACACATGGTGCTTCATCGGACGTAGTGCTGTTTGCACAGCATTCTCGAAGGGCAACTAGACGATAGACAGAAATTATTTTCCTCCTGTTGGAACTAACCACTTTCGCAACTCGTATTCACGTTCATCGCTGTCCTTGCTAGGATAGTCACCATGTTTATGGCATCCGTCTAGCCTCTGCTTAGAGGGCAATCTGCGTTCCCTCTCGGCGTTTGCGAGTAATCTGTTATATAGTACCTGTTCAAAAAACTTGCCTATGGTGTTTAGGAGACATATCCGCCTGTAGGCTGATTGGTCCTCTGGGGGTTATTAGGCTTCGGGATGAGCACAAGATTTTGATGCTTCCATTACTCGGTCTTTGTTGCGACCCCTTGCCTATAAAACCGGATTTTGTTTCGATGTGATAGACAAGTCTGTATATATACTAGGTATATACTTCTGAGGTCTCTGATGTAAATGATGTCTACAATAGATCCTATAGAGGCTTTTTTGAAAGGTTTCTTTCACCGCCGAACCGAACCGTATAATCTAAATATATATCTAATCTAATATATTTTATATAAAACTTAATTAAGCTAAGCCCCATTAACGAATTGTTACTTGAAATGAAAATAACCAGAATATCTCTATCTATATTTAAAGCGATCAATGCGGGCTGATTTTACCAAAACAGAACTTCTAAATATGTTAGCAATATTAGAAGGTGAACTACAAGCACGAGATATAGTTATAGCAGCATTACGTAATGATAGAGTTAAAAACTTACTACATACAATAAAAACTAAACCAATTACATTAAATGACCCATACGCAGCATTATTTCGTGATAGAGTAGCATCGACTGGTAATTTAGTAAGCCGTCAATCATCAGCTGCCGCTATACAAGCTGATATGGAAGTTAGAGCATTGACTGAACAACAAATGGAGTCATTATATCAAAGAGTCACAAAGCAGCGTGCAACCCATGTTCGTATGGTTAAGATAATAACAGAGTCTCTAGAAAATAATCAACGTATGCGGCAAGAGTTGGAGGAGGAGAAGCGCAAACATGAACATGATACAGCACAAGGTGATGATATAACATATGGTCTTGAAATGGAAAGGACTAAATTAAAGCAGGAGCTTGAAACTGAAAGGAATAATCGTAAGAAATTAGAAAAGGATTTGAAAAAAGCTCAAGATAATCTTGAATTTGAAAGGGATCGCGAAAAGCAAATTGTTGTATTTTTATTAGCTGAACGAAAAAAGATATTTACTAAATATGTTGAAGAACGGAAACGTTCCGAAGATTTGGCACAGATATTAAGTGAGGAAAAACAAAGATCTGATACAATTGCTGAAGGTCTTGAGGAAGAAAGTAAGAAGTCATTGCGTATGGAAGCTGAATTAGAGAAACAGACATTATCGATTGAGAATGAACGTAAAGCAATGAAAATTGGCCTTGCTAAGGAAGAAAAGAGGTTTGTAAAAAAATGCTCAGCTACTTTTCATATAATCGAGATATATTTAAATTTTTTTTGTAATTCATAGAATAAAGGAATTGGAAATGGAATTAGCACAATTAAGATCAGAAAATGAAGCTTTCCGGAAACAGGCTGTTCCATTGCGTATGCAATCATCACATAATGTTCCTGTACCATCGCTACCGGCTAAAGTTCGTTCTGTTTCAGGTAGGACACAAATATTACTTAGTTTTTTCTTCCCAATCTCTATTATGCAATAATAACAAGAGTGTGCCCCGTAAATACTGTTATAGCCAAGTTGAGTATTTATTTTGTTTTCTTTTTCATTATTATTTTATTTTCAATTTACTTGCCTAGTATTCTCATTCCTATTGTTAAAATTCTGAACAATGAAATAGCACTTTTATTTCTCCGTTGAGTCGAACATTTGCTAACTCTTTGGTCCCTGTGCTCGAGTCGTGTGGCGTCAGTGCCGGATTAAGCCAAATGGGGGCCCTAGGCCATTCAAATTTTGGGGCCCCTTTTTTTTTAATAATTGTAAAATTAATCTCTCTTAAAGTCCTCTGCCTTCCCCACTAGTTCAGTACGATATTTTTCCCATCGAGTGAGGAAAACATTCTTTTTTATCAAGAACGCCATGGCCTAATCCGGCCTAATTAAGATTAAGTTAAAGAAAGTGCCGTTTCGGTCGAATCACAACTTTCAGTACAGGGGCCTAGTGTGGGAGTTCTAAGTTGAGTTTAAATGCCTGTGCTGATCGTCGTCATTCGATTGAAACGTAACTTTCTTAACGCAAACAACTTGTCGCGGTACACTACTCAACTTTCAGCGCAGGTGCCTTTCACTAACCGAACACGTACACGGAAAGCATTGAAAAATGTTGTTGATGTACTATAGCCAACAGAACTATGCGGTTGTACGCTCTATCGGCTAAAGAAGTGTCCAAACTTGGCCGATAGTCCGGCATATATGTTTGGTTTGTTCAGCGCGGGGCTCAGTTACGAATGGTTTCAACAAAACGATTCAAGTTTACCAGGAATTAGATCTGGAGTGCATTGTTTGAAGTCATTGAACAAAACGCCATTCTGTGCCAGTAAATAAGTGGCCTCCCGACCACGTTTCAAAATGCATGTTTCTAGAATATATGAGACTACTAGTTACAATACTGCTTCCTACTTAAGCTTGTTTTATTTCTAATTATTAATATTACAATATAATAGTTATTGTTATGTTAATTTCTCTGCTACCAATTTGCTATCAAGTTTTGCTTCTTTTTTCGCTTCTTTTTTTCTGTTAGATGATGCAAATGCAGCTGCTCCATCCTCAATGGTAAATGTTGCTAAAATTGTTCAACCAACCGCAACAGTATCAAGTGTACCTGTTTCCGGACCAAGTAAGTGTGCTTTTTTTAATAATATATACAGGGGCGTTTCAAAACTATCAGCCCAGGTGTTTTTTTTAAATGAAAGTTAACATAAATTAATTTGAATTATTTCTACGCGTACTATGAGTTTTTAGTCGACTAGTTTTATCGGTTAAATCTAGATAAATCGCTCGTACTGATGATAACGCGAATGAACGGATGTAATGCGTGCTTCAAAGAAGACCACGGCACCTAATCCGTAACTCATCTTTGAAGTGCCTGTTTAGATCACACCGGGCCCATATCTGCTAAACATATTCGCTTTTCCACTCCCCTTTTGTTGGAATTTTGACTTTGAACTTGAACTTCTTGCCAAAACCCATTTTCTCGGTAAGACCAGCTTCTTATAAAGTAGCATTTTCGACTTTATGGTTAGCTTAGAATTTGGATTGGAAAAGCCAGACTATAGTAGATAGACTATAATAGGCTTTGTTGGGTTTTAGCAGCCGTGCGAGTATTTCTGGTTCCATGTTACAATTCTACTCTTACTATACTATCATATGCGGCCGTACAATCTTTGAAGAAATGTTCAATTAAACATCACCCATCGCAATAAGTCGGATCGTTATAATCCATGATTCAATTTGCAAAAATCGTCTACTAAACAAACACGTCTCATATATGATTTAAAAAGAGCTGATTAACATCAAGAGGCGTCAGAGTATTGAAGCATCCTTATATAAGTTTTTTTAGGGACAATTAATAATGCTATAGTATCGAGTTATTTTTAATTTATATCAATAATTATTGTTCTTTTTTAGCAACTGGAATAGCACGTTCAATATCACCTGGACAAAGTTTGCGACAGCAAGCAACAGTACCATGTGATGGAACGTCATCATCAATAGGATTCAATGCTCCGCCAGCTAAGGTATATATATATATATATATATATATAGGTATATATAAATATTTTTTCTGGTTTTTTGTTGTATCACGTTACGTTGAAAATACGTATTATATTTTATGTTTAATTTTATGTTTGTTCATGAACATGAATATTAAAAAGGTTGTATTCGCGTTCATTTTATACCAAACAAAAGATTGGAACATAACATATCTAAAAATAATTAATATATAATTTTATTGCTAGCTCCAATTTATACACACACATCAAACATTGTTCCTGTCTTTATTCCTTTGATTATTTCTTTTTGTTTCTGTTCTCATTGTAATAGCTTTTTTTTTTTTTTTTGAGGAAATTAATTATAGCGGAGAATAAAAAGAAATGGCATAATTTGCGTTGTGCCTCGTTTTAGTTAAAGCAGGTAATCCTCTTATAGTACACTTAATAATTTCGTAGAAAATGGCATGGTGCAAGAAAGCTATGTTATGTGATACAGAAGAAGATATTGCATATATATGTATAGTTTGGAAGTGGGAATGCGTTTCTCAATTACCTCAATATATGTTATATAAAAAACAAACTTAACTCTTTAATGTATCCAAGTTATTCTTTCTTCCAAGCCACTCTAGAGTCGGGAAGTTGTGACTATTTCGAGCAGCCTTGAAGAGCTTGAATATGCAGCTGGCCCATTCGATACGGAAGGTATCATAGTCAAAATACCAAAAAAGGGGGACCTAACGATTTGTGACAACTGGAGAGGCATCTGTCTATTGTCTACTGTGGGCAAAATTTTATTTTATCTAGGATAAGACGACACTTAGCAGCAGGGTGGATTTAGGAAGGAGGATCATAGTGGAGCAGTCTACTGAATTACCATCCCCTCTTTACCTTTTTTTCTTCTTCTTTGATCCGTTAGCTGACGATCCAAGCGGGATGTTCCCGCAACGGATACGCTGCTGTCGGTGCCGCTGTTTTGTCATGCCTAGTTTCTTCGGTTTCGCGATTCTGGTTAATTCGGCCTTCTCCTTTCAAACCCTGGACCAGGCGACGGCGTAACCTTGCTCTTCACCTTACTTTCATAGACTATGAGAAAGCGTTCGGCTCGGTTAACAGGAGCCTTATATGGCAGGCATTACGGCAACGGGGATTGCCTGACAAAATAATAGAATTGATAAAACTCTATACAGGAATTTCAAATGCAGAGGTTTTCACAATAGAAAATTATCCGACAGCTTTTAAGTGAGCTCAGGAGTACGACAAGGATGCCTTCTTTTGCCATTACTAGTCCTAATAGTAATATATGACATCCCTGTCAGCGCTCTAGATAGTATAACAGGTGACATACAATGGGGTTTGGTAGACTGCCCTAAGGGTCCCGACTACTTGGATGATATCTGTAATAAAACCAAAGAAATGCGGATAAATGCAAACACCCTTGAACACACAGCGCTGAATAACCGTGACGTAGAATTGGTAGATATATTCTGCTACGGTAGTAACATTAGGGGCGTTCAAGTATTACGTAACGCAATTTTTGAAATTTTTTGACCCTCCCCCCTCCCTGTAACGCGCCGTAACGTATTTCTGTACCCCCCCCCCCCCCCTAAACGTTACGTAACACCCAAGTGACCACTTTTACCTAAAAGTGACAATTAAATGGCGCAAAGTACCGGAAAGCCAAAAAACAATGTTACGTAACGCGTTTTTCGAACCCCCCTCGCCCCTGTAACGTTTTACAACCCCCCTCCCCCCAATTATGTTACGTATTACTTGAACGCGCCCTTACCGAAAATGGCGGGGCGAAGGAAATGAAATTGGATTGGCCACACCTTGCGACGCGAAAACGAAAATCTAGCCGAACAGGCCCTTGACTGGAATCCGCCAGGAACCCGTCGAGTTGGACGACCCAGAATAACGCGGAGGAGAACAGTATTAGTAGAGCCCGCTTCAAATGGGAGATCCTGGTCAGAGCTGAGAGCTGGCGTGCAAAACAGAGTCCGCTGGAGGGCAACTGTCTCTACCCTATGTCCCATGAGGGATTACAGGAGCATAAAGTAGTTCGCCATAAGAGTATAGCAAAAAGAGACGGCATAAAATAAAAACGTGCTGTGAGAGGGTTACCTGTAAGTAACAAAAAAAGTAATATAAATTTCATATTAATTTTTTTGACTAGATTTTGTTTATGCAAAGATCATCAACATCGAGCTATGCGTTAGATGCATTTCATATTGTCTCATCTCATGTAAATTCTCACAACATTTATGTTATTTGGTTGTCTTTTTTTAGGAGTCATAAATTTCATTCCTCTTTTGTTTTTTTGTCCTATGATTTGAATTTTATGTTTTTTTAACAATATTTTTTCTATTTCTTCTATCTTTTCTCTATTTTACTTGTGGCTCTCTCCAACCAATGATGTATTTTGTGTTTGTGAAAAAATGAATCTATAAAATTATAATAATTAAAAATGATAATAAAATTATAATAATTAATACTTATAAATCGATGATGATGGCTCAATGTATTTTGAATCTTTTATAAAAAAAATACTGCGATTTTACTTTGTTTTAAAAAACTACAAACTTTTGGCAAACACAACAAAAAGAAATCGATGAAAAGAATGAAAAGAACATAAAAAATTTAAGTATACTTTGGTAACATTATAATTTTGTTTAATTTTATTTTAATTTTTTGTGGCCAGTATTAATTATTAATCTTTTTTTAAATTATTAACCAATTTGCATTTTTATGTTTGTTATTGAAGCGATAATTAAGGGATCTCGTATATAAATAAATAATAATTAGTGTTAAGCAATAATAGAGGTAATAAATTGAAATTCTTATCATTTTACGATATAAAATGGTTTTGGTCCTGCCATTTTCTATTATAATTAACAAAAGAATTATATTATTATTTTGCTATTCAGTAGCATTATTAAATCAATACCAGATATGGATTATATATAAAACATCAGCTTCAAGAAAGATAACTGAATATTAATATACTAGGGAAGTGTTTGAATAGGATTAGGCAATAAAAATTATTACATAAGATATTATTACGCTTTTTAGGTTATCCCAATATAATAATGCCGATCAACGTGTGCTCTTTCATCTATTTGGTAAATTTGAATATCCCCTGATCCACTTGTGAATGGTCGGTCAGGGGTCGTATTTGGTATCTCCAATCGATAAATCGATTCGCCATAAAAAGCTTTTCGATTTTTATATTACGACCGAATCGACAGATAAGTGTAGCCATACAAAACCATCAAATTGTGTGAAATTACTTCAAATGCAGCTATAAGTTTATTCTATGCATAAATTGAGCCTTTTAATAAACATTAAATGTCTTTATAGACACGTAAAGAGACTATAAGACTGGCGGTATCGTGCTGCTAAGCTTACTGCTAGACATTGCACCATGACGTGACAAATGACATGACGGACTAGTAGTACAAAGGGTGACTCCTGAGCTTAGCACTGCCACATAAAAAAAATGCTAATTGTTATTTATCGACAGAAATCGATATCGAGTCGAGAAACCAAATACGGGCCCAGGCTGGACTTGTTCCTTTTACAAATTTCCCATTAGTTGCTGGATGGGCTTTGGTTTTACCTTGAAGCAGGTTATACAATGATATCCATTATATGATGGACTGAGCTTCTTGCGGTTTTAGATCGTAACACGCAAGCGATGATGTACGAATTGCTTTCTTCTTCTTCTTTACACTCCTTTAATCCCTCATGGGACATAGGGCGGAAACAGTTGCCCTCCAGCGGACTCTGTTTTGCGCGACAGCTCTTAGCTCCGACCAGCATCTCACAGTTGTTGCGGCTTCTTCTAGTAGGGTTCTCCTCCACGTTGTTCTAGGTCTTCCTACTCGACGGGAACCTTGCGGATTCCAGTCAAGGGCCTGTTTGGCTAGATTTTTGTTTTCGCGTCGCAAGGTGTGGCCAACCCAATTCCATTTCCTTCGTCTGATTTGGTCGTCTATCCTTTCTTGGCCGGCACGGCGCCAAAGTTCTTCGTTTGAAATTCTATCTTGCCAGCGGATTTTTAGGATACGACGAAGGCATCTGTTGATGAAGACTTGTAGGCGCCCTGTGATGAATTGGGTGACTTTCCATGTTTCGCAACCGTACAAAAGAACTGCCTTAACGTTGGAGTTGAACAGCCGCAATTTGGTGTTAGTTGAGATCTCCGTTGATCTCCATATGCGGGACAGGCATGCATATGCGCCTCGTGCTTTATTTATTCTGGAACTTACGTCTTCTTCTGCCCCACCATTTTCGGTAATAATGCTACCGAGGTAGCAGAATTTATTTACCAGTTCCACGTCACGGTTATTCAGCGCTGTCCGTTCAATGGTGTTTGCATTTATCCGCATTTCTTTAGTTTTAGTCGGATTTAGCCTTAAGCCTGCTGGACTACTTTCTGTTGCCAAATTGTTTAACATGTTTTTGAGGTCCTGGTGTCTGTGGGCCAGCAAACAGATATCATCGGCGTAGTCGAGGCCCTTAAGGCGGTCTACCAAACCCCATTGTATGCCGCCTGTTCTATTATCTAGAGCGCCGACAAGGATGTCATTTATTACTATAAGAAATAGGAATGGCGAAAGTAGGCATCCTTGTCGTACTCCTGAGCTCACCTCAAAGCTGTCGGATAATTTTCCATTATGGAGAACTCTGCATTTGGAATTGTTATATAGGGCTTTTATCAATTCTATTATTTTATCAGGCAATCCACGTCGCCGTAGTGCCTGCCATATAAAGCTCCTATTGACCGAGTCGAACGCTTTCTCATAATCTACGAAAGCAAGGTAAAGGGGGGATCGGAATTCAGTAGACTGCTCCACTATTATTCTCAAGGTGTTAATATGATCAATACAGGAGCGGCCCTTCCTGAATCCGGCCTGCTGCCTCCTAAGCGTTCGGTCAACTGCCTTACTTATCCTAGATAGTAATATATGGGACAAAATTTTGCCCACTGTAGATAGTAAACAGATGCCTCTCCAGTTGTCGCATATTGTTAGGTCCCCCTTTTTTGGTATTTTGACTATGATACCTTCCGTCCAATCCTCCGGAAAGGTACAGGTGTTCCATGCTATATCTAGGATTGGCTGAAGCGCATCTGCTATGAGGCTTGAGTCGGCTTTCAACAATTCTGGCGGGATGCCATCTTTCCCAGCTGCTTTACCATTGGCCATCGCATGAATTGCGGTTACTATTTCCGTCTTGGATGGGGCCCGGGTGGTGATTCCTATTGGCTGTGCATTGTTGCTGTTTTCCTGAGGTTCCTAAGTGTACCATTCAGGGCGGCGAAGAAGTAATCTCTCCATCTTTGGAGTTGCTCTTCGTCGCTGCACAGCAGCCTTCCATCCGCACTCTTAACGGCATGCTTTTTAGTAGAGTGCTTTCCCGAGAGCTGTTTAGTGATTTGGTACAGCACCTTACTGTTGCCTGTGTTTGCCGCGTTTTCCGCTTTTTCTGCGAGCTCATTTATCTGCTGCCTTTTATCACGCCGGACACTTCTCTTAACCTCCCGATGTAATTGGAAGTATTCCCGTTCTAATTGGTGACGTCTTTCCGGGTCGTTTGTAGAGTTTACGCTATTTTTGAGGGCCCTTCTGCGTTCTTTTTTTTGCCAGGTTGTGTCCGAGATCCAGTGTTGCTGGTTTCTTTGGACATAACCGATGCTTGTTCCCGCAGCCGTCAATATCGCGCCCTTTGTCGTACTCCACAATTCTTCAATATTTGTGTCGTCAGAAACGGTTTGCTGGTTTAATAATTCTTGTAGGTTTCCAGCAAATTCCCGCTTTTTAACGCTCTCCCGCAGAAGGTCTACGTTAAACCGTCTACGGGTTCTAGCATCATGTTGCACGTTTCTGATTGCGGCGATTTTAAGGCGAATAGCTGCTACAACCAAATGGTGGTCGCTTCCAGTATCCGCTCCCCTGAAACTCCTGACATCCTCAAGAATAGTTCTCCATCTGCGGCTGACGGCCACGTGATCTATCTGATTTCTCGTTCTACCATCGGGCGATACCCAGGTCTCTTTGTGTATCTTCTTGTGACAAAAGTAAGTTCCACCTACCATGAGTTGGTGGGAACTACAAAAGTCAACGAAAAGCTCACCATTGTTATTGGTAACTTGGCTTAGGCCTTGGTTTCCAATTGTGTGTTCAAGGCCGGTGTTGTCACGGCCGATCTGAGCGTTTAAGTCACCCATTAAAACAATGATGTCTCCCCTTGGAATAGAGCGAAAAACCTCATTCAGTCGCATATAGAACTCGTCCTTGATGTCATCTTCTGCGTCTTCAGTTGGAGCATAGCATTGGACTACCGTAGTGACCAGCTAATGAGGCTGGACCTGGCTTCTTTGGTGAGTATTACGCCAACGCCACTCCTACGGCTTTCAGTTTCGTTTCTACCAGAATATAAGAAGGACTCACCGTTTGGGCAGATATGTTCCCCGCATCGGGCCATCTGGTCTCGCTAAGTCCCATGATCTTGATTTTATATCGTTTCATCTCGTTGAGGACTTCATCCAGCCGTCCCTCAGCAAGCAGTGTTCTCACATTCCATGATCCGATTCGTGTCCTTGTTCGAAAAGCAAAGGTAGTCGTCGTGTTGTCCATCCGGTTCCGAGGCATTGTTTGCCGATTCGTAGCAATGGTGTTTTTTATGGGAGCGGGTTGCTAACCCTCAGCCCAACCGACTTAAAACTCTGTTTTGTGGCGCAGAGAGCTCGCCATTCGCCGGTCTCCCGTTAGCTCCTTCCGAAGAAGTACCCCAGGGGGCACCGCGGGGAGGTGGGATTAGGACTTGCTAACAGGTCTGCTAGGTGTTCGTCTGGAGTGACTTTTCTCGGGTCTTGACAGAAGTGACAAATCGGGTGCCACCACTTTCCGAGGTCTTTGTTAGCCGTTCGCCCCCTACGAATTGCGATGAAACTAAATTATAGACTGTTGGATTGGGTGCTGAAGTTCGTTTTATTGTCCAGGCTCATAATCCGCTTGATCTCCTTTGCCCATGATGGTTAAATGCATCGACGAGAAGGGTTTTTCAGAGATCACGAATACTGGTGATATGTTGTTGGTAGGCTTGCGACGGGATAGTGGCTACTGATAACAAGATTTTACCGTACTACTTCCTACAGTAGACGCTTTATCTCGCTTGAAATTAAAAAAAGTCGCGCATTATTAATGGGGCAACCTAATAGACTAAAGCAATACCTTTATCTATTCATTTTTGTTGGTAGCCAAATCGAATAAAAATTCCTATTATAATTTCGAATAAGGGTTTACTTCATTAATTATCGATATCTATGTATCTAATAAAAAAGAAAATTAATTGAATTTTTAATACAATGTAGATTCCTGCCTTTGTTTGATTTTATGCACATAGATTCTACCTATAGTATTTATGATATATAATCTACAATAATAAGCCTCTGTTTATAATCAGCAATAACATTTAAAAAGCATTGAAGACTGAATTTAATTAAAAATAAAATTAAAAATAAAGAGAAACTGGATGTTATTTTTATTTCATGTTTCAACCCTTTTTTAATTAAAATATTTCTATCGCTGATGTATTTATTTATCGAGATTTAGATTTAATAAGTAGATCGTAGTGAAATATAGACTATACAAAAGATGGAACTTTTATTCTCAATGATTTTTATAAAATACTGGCCATTCATAATTGTTATTTTTTGAATAAAAGAAACTGCGATATCAAAATTTGTACATTAAAATTTTGTTCTACACTAGACAATATTTTTTTTTTGTTTTTGTTAAACAAAAATAAAATTAATAAAGAAGTTGGAGAGATGGTTGAAAACAAAACAAATTATATTTTATAAAGAAAGTTAAATGCGAAATAAAAAAAGCATCAAACACAAAATGTGACGAGACTGAAATAATGTAGATCTACACCATCATCAACAATAAAAAAAAGCTGATTGTGAGCCCAACAGCAGTCATCGTTTGGAAAAACAATATTAGTCATCAATATATTATGCAGCAAAATCCACGTTCCTAACAGCAAACTCTACCATAACCAATCACCATCATTAACTAGATTCCTTCTTAATCAATACGAACTATCGGAGTGATTATACAAAAAAATATATATAAAATAAAACCAAACATTAAAAACAAACCACAAAACCAAATACAACATCTATAGCATTGTCAATCAGCAACGAATCCTTTTCAAACTGGATAAAATTCCCTTCACAGGCAACATCACTCGGTTCATCACTGAATCCATCATTAGTTATAACACAGCAGCAGACTGCTACTATATTGCGTAGCACTGCAATATCAACTAGTCAACCTAGCAGTCTTTCAACAGCGACAACAACACCACAAATATCATCTGGCGTAGTAGCTGGCGTTACAAATATTAGCGGAAGCCGTGGAATACCACCGCCAATACCCCCAAATAAACCAATAGTACCCCCCAAAAGGGAGCCATCCCTGTCACGCTTAGGCTCTTTAGCAACAAGTAATGGTATAGTATTTTTCGTCTACTTATATTTCGAATAATTTAATAATAATCTTTTGCAGTAAGTAGTAACTCATCGTCGTAAATAGGAAAACTGGCAGCGCTGGCGTTGCTAACATAAGCTTAGCCCACCAAACTTTAAATGGAAAATAAAATAAAAGAAGAAGAATATTCGTAGCGGAAATCTTTGCAATCAGTAACATTAAATAATTGGTGATATACACTACATACATACTCTCAGTCTCATGCTATAAGGGGAACTATTTCGTATTTTTTATAAGGACAACGGTCGTGATGTATCCAGGTTAGTAAATCCTTCTAAGCACGAAAAAGAGAATAATATTATATTAACAAATCCCCTATACTCAAGTTCACCTTATTAAATAGTCCCATTGACTGTATGAAATTAGAGAATGCTTCAAGGAGTTGACATATCAGAATCTATTGAATAAACTCACCAACTCTCTTGCATGACGTCACTTTGGGCCTGGCGTCATCAACGTAATCCTTAAAAGAATCAATCAAAGGTGCTCACAAAAAGCTGGAATAATGGGGCTTAAGGATCAACGACCCACCGCCCCTGCTTTCCTTGCGGGAAAGGTGACTTCGCTGCCCTATTCACTGTCTTCATAAATGACCATTTGGGCATCGAAAAATGGGCACAATTCTACCGAGAATCTTATGTCTCTCAGTTCGATGGATTTCTAAGACAAGTACCACCTCCTTAATTCTCATTTTCCGGCTAATCTTCATTGGTCTTTGCGTCAAAGACTATCAGCTATCTACCTTCCCTACTCAATACATGGCAAAAGGTCACCGCAATCGGATGGTTTTGGATCGCCATCCTGCGGAGCACTTGTTTCGGTCCCCTCACATCGTTAAGAACCCAAAGCCTGATCAACATGGCCACTTTCTGTATGGGGGTTGGCATAGTTAACGAACTTAGTGTACACCAATGATTTTTGTGTTTTATATTCGTGAATATTGGCACATTAAATTGCTATAAATAAAAAACTCAAGGAACTTGTCATTACAACAGACTAGACATAAACAGGTTCATTAAACCATCAGGTCGCTTGCAATAAGTGTATAGATTATGATTTTGCTATTAAAAAACTAAAGAATCTTTCAAATAGCGAACAGTTATGAGTTTTTATGGTTCCTGATATAGTTTTAGAATTATTCAGCATTTAAACAAAGTAATGGCCACCTGAATTAAGGAACTTTAACTTATATTGAATAACATCTATTAAATTGTAGTCTACCTCTAACGAAAGATTAACTCAGTAATTTTTTTTTTAAAAATAGGTTTTAGTGAGTAGAATATGTCAAAAAAAGTTTACACTAAATCCGGCTCTTGTATGAATTTTGGGAATTCTTTAAATTATTATTAGCTTATAAATTATTTAAAAAAATGAATCTAAAATCATATTTTTTTATTTCAGCTTTCACTTTCTTGGATGGATGGACGTCAAAAAAATAAAAAAAATAAACAAATAGACGAAAGGCGCCAGCTACTCTTTAATTGTAGATTTGATGAAAATATTACCTATCTTTTAAGTACAACATTGTCAGCATTTAATAAATTATGTAATAGTTAAATTATTTATATATTTTTTCCAGTTTCAGTGGAAGGAAATTCATTAATTGAATTCCAACTTGCAAATTCTTTAGCAGACATTGACATATCGTTGTTCTACCCCCCTTTCCAAATAAAATTTCCGATTTCTTCACATTATTTACATTTGCTTGCTAAAAAAAACTAGAAGCCAATTTAAAATTAAAAAGATTTAATTTCTAGTTATTTTATTATTTATTTTTCGTAAGTATTAATAATAATAATAATTAATATAATTAATAATAATAATTAATATTAATAATAATAATTGAAATTAATAATAATGATAATTGATATTAATAATAATTAGTAATAATAATAGATTAATTGGCCACCCGATCAAGGAGGTGGGTCAAAATTGCCCCAGGCCCGGCGCAAAAGGAAAGTATCTCAGATTATCGGTTATAATGAGTATTTAATTTCTGTATAGTTGTTATATCTCGTAACTGTGGCTAAGGTGTTAATGTAAATGCTATTTCTTTTTATTCCGGCGAAATACCTAATATAACCCTGTATATTTGTATCGCCATAACATAAGTCATGAATAAGAAATCAGTGAACGCAGAATACTCCCACCTATCTAAAATTGTATAAGTACCGGTACCACCGTACCAACTTCCAGAGTTATGAGTCGTCAAAGTCAAAATCTTGTTTTTAACAAAAATGTCAGCTTCAACCGCCTTTTTCTCCAAAAAATACATAGCAATTTTAATGCTAAAATTGGCGCTATTTTGTACTTTTTAGTATTCTTTTTCCCAAGCTTATGTCGAAAAACACCAAGTGCCAATTTCAAAGTCAAAATTGGTTGCTATTTCACCAAATAAATGTAACTTTTAGTTTTGAATATATATAAAATGCACTAATTATATACTTTTTAACCTCGAATTTCAACCCCTTTACACAAAAACACCAAGGGGGATGGGCATAAATCCCTAACCCCTTGGAATTTTTTGGCAAACAGCGGATCTGAATTCGGGGGAGGAGCCCTTTCCAACAACAACGGCCTCTGCTTAAATCATCATCATCGATTATTCGCGGAGTTGGATTGAAAACTTTTTTTATCATTTCAATTGAAGTCTTCAAAGAGCTCTATTTAATTGTTCAGGATTCCAACAAATGATATTCTAGGTATGGTAACTTCTCATCTCTTTGCCCATTCAATCGCCACCCTACCCACAATTCCAACAATCTCCAATAACATGAATTTTATTTTCTTTCCAAACTTAAGCATTACATTAATAAAAACAAACCACTAACTTGAACAAATGTAATTCCAGCATTATCTAGATTTGCTGGATAAACCAAGAGTGACCGGCCTAAAATCTTCAAAGCTGGCGGAGCAACGAAAATAAATTGAAGAAATACTCGCTGGAAGCTGTGACTTCATATCGTCTCAAAATTAGCGCCAATGTCGTAGTCGCCACTGCACACGCAACCCCAGCAGCCACCGACATGATTTGCGGCGACCACCGGCGATGGTGGCTGAGAGGAAAGGAGCAAACCACCAACCACGGTAAATTTTACTTTTCAACTTTTTTAACTCTTCAAAATAATTAATGATCTGTAATTTCCAGTGCAATCAATTCAAGGACGAAGTACACCTCCACGCAGGTATCCTGAGCATCACTGCTGCCCACCCACCCCAGCCAACAACCTGCGCCCCCAAATCAAAGGACGACGGAGAGGAATTTTCAAAAAAATAAATATAAATACATTGAAGAAATACTCGCTGGAAGCTGTGACATCATATCGTTTCAAAATTACCCACAACGCCAGCAACCACCGACATGATTAGCGGCGACCACCGGCGATGGCGGCTGAGAGGAAAGGAGCAAACCACCAACCACGGTAAATTTTACTTTTCAACTATTTTAACTCTTCAAAATAATTAATGATCTGTAATTTCCAGTGCAATCAATTCTAGGACGAAGCCTCCACGCAGGTATCCTGAGCATCACTGCTGTCCACCCACCCCAGCCAACAACCTGCGCCATCAAATCAAAGGACGACGGAGAGGAATTTTCAAAAAAAACACCAACCACCGACCGAAACATAAAATAAATAAAACACAATAAGTGAAAGTTATTAATTAAATGATTAAAATTTACATATAAGTTATATTATACTATATCATCTCGAAAATTAAATTGCTTTCTTAGTTGACAAAAAAAACAATTTTTTATTTCTTGAAATCCACCCCAATCTATAGCACCTGCCCTGGTTAATGCGAAGTCTAGTCGCACGCATAAAAAAAAATTTCTCACTTTCAAAAACGTGACATAAAATTTCTTGGGAATTTCAGGATTTGCACCAGGCCACCATAAACTCCAGGCAGCAAGCCGACAGCCTTAATTTTTATATGAATGACGTAGTCCAATTTTGACGTCATAATCCGGAGTAAATGTGCTCCTGTGTGTCTCCGTCATAAAAAGCATTTTTAACTATTCCCGCCTTCCTCGAATTATTTTTTCTCTCATTCTAAACACCACCGACCCCTTTTCACCCATTCTAAACACCGCCGACCGCGTGCGCTTGGAACATTTAATTTTGTCGCATTTTGTACTGAATTTCAGGATTTGCACCAGGCCACCATAAACCCCAGGCAGCAAGCCGACAGCCTCAACTCAGAGCACAAGATCAATGGATCTACGTCATAACCCGTAGTAAGGGGCTAGTGTGAAATGTATGAATGAAAATTAAATTTTGTACTGAATTTCAGGATTTGCACCAGGCCACCATAAACCCCAGGCAGCAATTCGATCGGGCGGCAGGAGATCATCTGACGTCACTTCCCCCTAAGAAGGAATAATATGAAAAGTATACAATTGCTTTTCTAACTCTTCATCGCTGTGTTTTTTTCATTCCAATTCATCGTATTTGATTGGCTGATCGCACTTCCCCTAAATAATACATTTTATTCACAATTGAATTTTTAACTATTTCCATCTCCTTCGAAATGTTTTCTCTCTCATTTTAACACATTAATTGAGTTCTCTCAACATACAAATTCTTTAGGAGAAATCGACATATCGTTTTTCTCTCCCCCTCACACTATCGGCAATAATTTGAATATTATCTCTTTCCAAATAATATTTCCGATTTCTTGACATTCTTTATTTACATTTGCGGGGGACTAGAAGTCAATTTGAAGTTAAAAGAAATGTGATTTCTAATTATTTTATAATATTTATTTTTCCTAAGTATTTAATATATGTAAATTGGGAAATTTACAAAATAATTCATTAATTATTATATTATTAGCAGCTGAAGCTCTAAACTTCTTAATGAGGCACGGTGCACCACCAGCAGCAAGGATGGCACCCACAGCTGTCATCATGCTGCCGCTGGTTACTTAATTAACCTGAAGAAATCGTAATGTGCAATAATTAATTGCTTCTTTTGTGAAATTTTATGTTTTCAATAATAATTTGTATGATTTCAGTCAGAATTTCCACCGTTTTGTGCATATTACTCGAAAATTTTAGAACAAAATTGGTCATCCACCGGCAGGGGCAGCCGTTGTGTCAAAATGTAGTGACCAATGCTCGTGATGGATGTAAATTCAGAAAATAGTAAAATAAAAGTGTGATTTAAGTTTTCTTATAATAATTCTATGTGTATTCAGTTATTTTTGGTGGATACTTTAAGATCCAATTATCCCAGCATCATTGTCATCTGGCCACGCAACCACCATGTTCAAGGATGAAGTAAACCTCCACGCTGGTATCCTGAGCATCACTGCTGTCCACCCACCCACCCCAGCCAATAAATAACCTGCGCAAGCAAATCAAAGGCGGAGAGGAATTTTCAAAATAAAACCATCGACACCGAAGCAAAACAAGTGAAAGTGATTAAAATTTACATGTAATAGTGTATTCTACCATCTCGAGAATTAAATTGCTTTTAATTGAAAAAAAAAACAATTTTTTATTTTCCAATATGTAGCACCTGTACTGTAATGCGAAGTCTAGTCGCACGCATAAAAAAATTTTCTCACTTTCAAAAACGTAACAACAAAATTTCTTAAGCTCGCCGGGATTTGCACCAGGCCACCATAAACCCCAGGCAGCAATTCGACAGGCGGCAGAGGATCACCTGACGTCACCACCCCTCAAGAAGAAATAATATAAAAAGAATACAATTCCTTTTCAAACTAGTTTATTCACTGTGTTTATTCCTCATTCCAATTCGTCGTATTTGATTGGCTGAACGCATTTCCCCTAAATAACACATTTTATTCACAATTGCATTTGAAACTATTTCCTTCATTTTTCTCGAAATGTTTGATTTATTAAAATTTTAATTCCAACCGAAATGTTTTATTTAAAATCCAACCGAAAGCCCCGTCGCCCTCCCTGAAATATTTGTTTCTCTCAGCCAAAATTATTTCGTATTAGTACGATTTCTTGGATTTGCACCAGGGTCTCATGAACCGCAGGCAGCAATTCGATCAGGCGGCAGGGGATCAGTTGACGTCACTGCTCATCACTCCTTTTGCACACACTCCCTGAGAACCTGAATTTATTAAATATTTTATGGCCCGGTTCTCATTTCCCCTTATTGAGAAGAAGTGTGTGCAAAAGGGGCGATTAGCAGTGACGTCAACTGATCCCCTGCCGCCTGATCGAATTGCTGCCTGCGGTTCATGAGACCCTGGTGCAAATCCAAGAAATCGTACTAATACGAAATAATTTTGGCTGGGTGAAAATACAAATATTTCAGGGAAGGCGACGGGGCGCTTTCGGTTGGATTTTAAATAAAACATTTCGGTTGGAATTAAAATTTTAATAAATAAAAAACATTTCGAGAAAAATAAAGGAAATAGTTTCAAATGCGATTGTGAATAAAATGTGTTATTTAGGGGAAGTGCGATCAGCCAATCAAATACGATGAATTGGAATGAGGAATAAACACAGTGAATAAACTAGTTTGAAAAGGAATTGGATACTTTTTATATTATTCCTTCTTAGGGGGGAGTGACGTCACATGATCTCCTGCCGGTTGATCGAATTGCTGCCTGGGGTTTATGGTGGCCTGGTGCAACTCCTGAAACTCCCAAGAAATTTTATATTACGTTTTTGAAAGTGAGAAAATTTTTTTTGTGTGCGACAATTTAATTCTCGAGATGATAACAATAAATTACATTACATTTTTATTGAATCACTTTTTATTTATTTTGTGTCGATAGTACATTTTTATTGAATCACTTTTTATTTATTTTGTGTCGATGGGTTTTTTTTTAAAGTCCTTTCGCCGTCCTTTGATTTGCCTGCTCTGGTCGTTGACTGGGGTGGGTGGGCAGCAGTGATCTCCAGGATACCTGCTTGGAGGTGCACTCCATCCTTGAATTGATTACCTGGCAATTAAAGAATAATTATTTTGAAGAGTCAAACCAAAAAATTGAAAATTAAATTTTACCGCGGTTGGTGGTGGCTCCTTTGCTCTCAGCCACCATCACCGCCAGGGAGCCGGGGGTCGCCGCGCCGCCAATCATGTCGGAGGTTCCGGGGTTGTCGGTGAAGTGGCGACTACGATATTGGCGTTGATTTTGAAATGATATGATATCACAGGTTCTAGCGCAAATTTCTTCTATTTATTTTCGTTTCGAGCACTATTTTCTGAATTTATATCCATCACGGGCATGTCATGGTGGGTGACCAATTTTGTTCAAAAATTTCCAGGTAATGTGCACAAAACGGTGCAAACACTGACTGAAATCATACAAAATTATCATTGAAAACACGAAATTTCACCAAAAATAATTACATTACAATTTCTTCAGCTTAATTAAGTAACTAGCAGCAGCAAGTGGACAGCTGTGGGAGCCATCCGTGCTGCTGGTGATGCGCCGTTTCTCATTGTAAATTTTCGAGTTTCAGCTGCAAATATTATAATTATTCAATTTTTTATGAATTTCCGAATTTGTATTGAAACTTAGAAAAATAAATAATGAAAATAACTTGAAATTAAAAATTTTGACGTTTTTATTGGCTTCTCCGGTCCCCCATTTTGGCAAAGCAAATCTAAATAATGTCAAGGAATCGGAAATATTATTTGGAAAGAGATAATATTCAAATTATTGCCGATAGTGTGAGGGGGAGAGAAAAACGATATGTCGATTTCTCCTAAAGAATTTGTATGTTGAGAGAACTCAATTAATGTGTTAAAATGAGAGACAAAACATTTCGAAGGAGATGGAAATAGTTAAAAATTCAATTGTGAATAAAATGTATTATTTAGGGGAAGTGCGATCAGCCAATCAAATACGATGAATTGGAATGAAAAAAACACAGCGATGAAGAGTTAGAAAAGCAATTGTATACTTTTTATATTATTCCTTCTTAGGGGGAAGTGACGTCAGATGATCTCCTGCCGCCCGATCGAATTGCTGCCTGGGGTTTATGGTGGCCTGGTGCAAATCCTGAAATTCAGTACAAAATTTAATTTTCATTCATACATTTCACACTAGCCCCTTACTACGGGTTATGACGTAGATCCATTGATCTTGTGCTCTGAGTTGAGGCTGTCGGCTTGCTGCCTGGGGTTTATGGTGGCCTGGTGCAAATCCTGAAATTCAGTACAAAATGCGACAAATTTAAATGTTCCAAGCGCACGCGGTCGGCGGTGTTTAGAATGGGTGAAAAGGGGTCGGTGGTGTTTAGAATGAGAGAAAAAATAATTCGAGGAAGGCGGGAATAGTTAAAAATGCTTTTTATGACGGAGACACACAGGAGCACATTTACTCCGGATTATGACGTCAAAATTGGACTACGTCATTCATATAAAAATTGAGGCTGTCGGCTTGCTGCCTGGGGTTTATGGTGGCCTGGTGCAAATCCTGAAATTCCCAAGAAATTTTATGTCACGTTTTTGAAAGTGAGAATTTTTTTTTTATGCGTGCGACTAGACTTCGCATTAACCAGGGCAGGTGCTATAGATTGGGGTGGATTTCAAGAAATAAAAAATTGTTTTTTTTTGTCAACTAAGAAAGCAATTTAATTTTCGAGATGATATAGTATAATATAACTTATATGTAAATTTTAATCATTTAATTAATAACTTTCACTTATTGTGTTTTATTTATTTTATGTTTCGGTCGGTGGTTGGTGTTTTTTTTGAAAATTCCTCTCCGTCGTCCTTTGATTTGATGGCGCAGGTTGTTGGCTGGGGTGGGTGGACAGCAGTGATGCTCAGGATACCTGCGTGGAGGCTTCGTCCTAGAATTGATTGCACTGGAAATTACAGATCATTAATTATTTTGAAGAGTTAAAATAGTTGAAAAGTAAAATTTACCGTGGTTGGTGGTTTGCTCCTTTCCTCTCAGCCGCCATCGCCGGTGGTCGCCGCTAATCATGTCGGTGGTTGCTGGCGTTGTGGGTAATTTTGAAACGATATGATGTCACAGCTTCCAGCGAGTATTTCTTCAATGTATTTATATTTATTTTTTTGAAAATTCCTCTCCGTCGTCCTTTGATTTGGGGGCGCAGGTTGTTGGCTGGGGTGGGTGGGCAGCAGTGATGCTCAGGATACCTGCGTGGAGGTGTACTTCGTCCTTGAATTGATTGCACTGGAAATTACAGATCATTAATTATTTTGAAGAGTTAACAAAAAGTTGAAAAGTAAAATTTACCGTGGTTGGTGGTTTGCTCCTTTCCTCTCAGCCACCATCACCGGTAGTCGCCGCTAATCATGTCGGTGGTTGCTGGCGTTGTGGGTAATTTTGAAACGATATGATGTCACAGCTTCCAGCGAGAATTTCTTCAACAATTTATTTTAGTGTTTCCTCCAAACTTTAAATATTTTAGGCCGGTCACCCCTGGTTTAGCCAGCAAATCTAAATAATGCTGGAACTACAACATTTGTTCAAGCGTTAGTGGTTTGTTTTTAATACATATGTATAATGTTTGTTTGGAAAGAGAATGAAGTTCATGTTATTGGAGATTGTTGGAATTTTGGGTAGGGTGGCGATTGAATGGGTAAAGAGATGAGAAGTTATCATACCTAGAATATCATATGTTTGTACCCTGGATATTCAAGTAGAGCTCTTTGAGGACATGGAATGAAATGATAAAAAAAAGTTTTCACCCCTCCTCTGCAAATAATCGGTGATGATGATTTAAACAGAGAATAAGGTCCGAATCCAGATCCGTTGAGTTTGCTAAAAAAAATCCAAGGGTTGGGGGAATTATGCCCTTTTTGGTGATCTCCCCTTGGCGTTTTTGTGTAAAGCGGTGTCAATTCGAGGTTACAAAGGATATAATTAATGCATTTTATATATATATTCAAAACTAAAACTTTTTTTATATAACCAAAACTCATTATATATCATATTTTTTATTAATATAGTGATGGCGCGGAGAAATTAAGCGTATGGGAAATTCTCGCAGGCAGTCTCCCACGACCTCCGCGCCAATCTGTTTGGCCTTTAGTCGCACCCTGTTGCACCAGCAGGAAACCAAATCCTGCTGCAGGTGCCTTGACATAGTACCTACGGTTTAACCGGTCACTACTATGATAACACCATAACGTAACATTGAGCGAATGAAAAAATTGAGCTCTAGTAATTCATCATTTTCAAATACCTAATCACCGCCTGGGAGCGGAAGACCTGCTAACCTACTTTCACCGCTAGTCTCTAGCTTGCTGATTAGCACTACTTCCGCTGATTAGCTCCACCTTGCAGCGTTGAAAGCATTTTTCACGACGCTTAGCGTTATCAATGCGCAATTCTTATTCGCGTGCATTGTGCCCCTTGCTAAGCTAGTCACCATATTGACAGGATCCGTTGTCGATATTGTTTTCTGAATTTTGCCTTTCCGACAAGCCAAGTGCAATCCGAACGTCCTTTCTTGGTATAAATATTATGCTGAATGCAACCGTGTGCGAAGGAAACCGAAGGAAGGAGCCTTGTTAGCTGCCAAACAGAAGTTGTGCCTGGAAAATTAGGCAATATTATCAGGTTTCATCTCTCGACTATCTGAAAGTGCCGCTGTTTAGCCTAAAACAGAATGAATGCAGAAACTTCGACTTTGACTTCACCGTGTTTTTTTCTCCATGCTGTGCTCCTATTGTGCGTCCTCATCAGCTGTTTTTATGATAAAGAAAAACTCCAAAACAAAATTAATATTGGATTTGATTTTGAACAGAAAATGTAAGTAAGATTAAAACGAGTATCCTAGGCTTATATCATAGGTATTTATTAGCAATAACACAGACAGAAATCATCTGCTTTATGTTTTTTTTTTATTTTATTTTGTATTATTTTTTTTTATTTTTTTGTTTTTCATTTTCTATAGAATAAACAAAAAGCAGGTAAGACTGTTCGATTGTTAAAAACGAAAATTTCTTCGGTTTTATAGTTGTTTGTTTTTGCTTTTTTAACAACGTTTGGAATTTGTTGTTGTTTGTTAGCAACACTTCCTCTCTTCTTTTCATTTCCTAATAGATCACATTAATTATTTATTTACTTTTAATATACACAATATTTTTTTTATTTTATTTTTTTCTTCCTTTTTTGCTTAATGTTTGATATACAAGTAAAAAAACATAATTGTTTTTTTATTCATTAGTAATGTTGTTTCGTTAGTTTAGTAAGTAATAGTTTTTAGCTTAGCAAAGTGTAATTAATTAATTAAGATTATTAATTAAATATGATATTTAAAACCTAACATTACTCTATATATATTTATAATTTTTGTTTGTTATAGTTTTTTTTATATAATTAAATTAATGTTTTGTTTTTAGTTAGAACAGTGATGTTTCTTAATATATATTATGTAGGTTTATTTTTTTTAATTATTCCCCTTCGTGCAACCACGCGCATAATAAATATTATTATTTACTCTCTATACATAGTAAGTTGAATTTTAGATTTTTTATATGGATGTGGTAAACTCTAACTTAGCTTAGGTATCCTCCTTTGAACTAGCAGTCTACCGCCTCTTTGAGAGAGAGATAATGGTGCCAATAGTAGTAGAAAGCTTAGCTTGAAAAATGGGGGAATAGTGGAAACTATAGATTAAGCGGGAATCTGGAGAGTGCTCGAAGCAAATGACGGTCAACCTTAATATTTTGAATCCGAGGATATAATGGCCTCGATTACCAGATCCGACGGGAGGGAAGTGAGTGAAGATTTGACACTTTGCGATTCTCAAATCCGCAGTCCCGGATTGGTTTAAATCGAAAATTCGGAGTGAAGACTCACGCGATAATGAAATATACGATGTCGGATTATCTTAGGCGCATTTGTCGTTCGAATCCGCAGAAAATTTGTTGCGGATCACACTTCTACAGCGCGGAAAATGTCAAAAAGAAATTCGGGATTGCGGATTTGAGAATCGCAAAGTGTCAAATCCCCAACTCACTTCCCTCCCGTCGGATCTGGGAATCGAGGCCAATATGTGTATTGCTACTGCGCAGATTACGTCTCCATTTAATCAACGAATTTCTAGTGTAGAATACTTATATAACACGTGTTTGTCAAGTATGAGTAATAGATCAAACAAAGCAAACTGCTGAATCTGTTTAAGTGGTTGAGGCTACAAATCTCAAGTATATAGAATCTGCTGAGCGATTGTACCTTATTAGACATCGAACTGCACAGATTTCTTTATTGAGATTTATGGATATTTAAGATCCCGTGGGTAGCAAGGGACCTGTGCAATTTACCTGGCCCCAAGTTCATACGTTGTGTAGTAAATTTTCTCGCGTTTGCGCAGGAGAACGCAAAATGTACCCGGTTGAATTAAAATGCCTGGGTTGCTACATTACATAGATTGATGAGAATTAATGGATTTGCTGGTGACGAGACGATTTTGTACATTGCCCAGATACTCTAAGATTGATTGTAGCCTGGGCTGAGTGTGATGGAGGATATGCATCTCTTAAGTAATCCCACGGTATTTAGGGTGATTGTTTAGTGATTTGAAATATGCGTTCGTAAAAGATGGACCTAAGTCGTCACATTCAGATTCCGCCAACTGAAATAGAGGAAACAATAGTGTAAGTTTTATTCGAGATTGGATAGTGTGAAGACGACTCCTGCTGCCCCAATCAATAATGAGCTCAATGTCCTTCTGCTTTATGTGGCGGACAATAGTTCTCGACCAAGAAATCGACAATAAACTCAAGCTCATTGCGTTGTTGAAGAGGTGGAGTAACAGTAGTGAGTTATACCGTGGACTGAGAGTAGATATGTTATAAAGATTCAACATAGAACAGAGTGATATATAGAATTGAATCCTGGGCGACAACACCGGCAGACAGACTGCAATTTAGATTCGATCTTAAATATCGAATGCAGAAAAGGAAACTCTCAATAAAATTCTTTACAACTATACACCACAAATAGCTTTTTCATTTATACAACATATATACTGTTTACACGTTTATGTTTGTTTGTTTGTTTAATTTATGAAGAGAATACACTATTTTGTTAAGTAAAGTTTACTCGTATTTGTAAATAAACAACATGTAATGACAGAATTTCTAATGCGCATTGTTTTTTTTTTGTATTTTTTGTGTTTTTAAGAAAGGAAATTTTATGTATTTTTACACCTACACTAACTTATTCGTTTTATGTTTAATGTTAAAATGCTTAATGTGTGTTTATTTCACCGAACACTTGTATTGTTTTTGCTTTTGCTTTTTTAAATTGAATTTTCCTGGTAAATGACTTGAGAAGAGGCAATGTTATAATAGAATATCATTAGTTATTTTCTTTTAAATAATATTTTTAGAAGCAGAACAGAGAAGAAATTTTTATTGAAATTACAAACAACACCCACACATTGTATGTTAATATTGCTTTTTTATTGTGTAAGATTGCTGCATTAAGTTTCAATGCTCGCGGAGGGTTTTGTAGAAATTAAAAATTAATAAAATTATTTTAAAAGAAATTGATTGTTTTTTTGCAACTAAAAATAAACAAGTGCGTTTAAAAAAAGTAAAATTTTATTGTGTTAACAAAATATATTCATGTCATTCTACCAAATTGCTCAAAACTCGTCACAAGCAGATTAAAACGACTTAGGTTCTTTCTCCCCTGGTTATAAACGGATTTATAAACCGAAATGTGCGTGAAAATGCAAAAGTATGTATAACAGCTACGAGGTATACTAGTGGTTTTTGGGAAAAATTACCGAGACACTTATAACAGAATTGAAGTTGCGCGTACCAAAGGTGAGATACTTTTCTTTAGTACAATAGTACACTTATTATTGACGTCAAGCTCTTTGAGACATTTATACGCCTGGCGAGCCCTGAAGAAAACTCCGTCCGTTGAAATGGCGTTGTACTTGAGAACGGAATTGACTTAACAGTTTCGGGTAAAGAATAATTGGAGCAACGTCATTTTTATGGAGCATGGTCAGGCTCAGCAATACCAGTACCACGTCCCTCATGTCGTTCAACTCATGGTTCAACGTCCAGTACCAAGCTTGACAAAGAATATGAAAAGTTAATGGTAGTCTTGTGGATGCATGAGGAGGGCAGTGAGCCTCGCGGTTGCACTCTTGGATGTTGTAGCAGTTTATTTTTTAGCAGCCGCGTGAGTCACAACCGTCAAGGCTAGCGGGAGACAGTCTTGGTGGTGCGTTATGCCTCCTGAAACAAGTGAATCCCGCTAACCAGCCGACAACAGCATCAGACTACCAGGAGAACAAGGACCGCACCGATCGCTAGGTGAAGACCCGACCTAAGCTGACATTTGATACCCTGATATTAACCGGTTAAGCCGGCGGGATGCCTTATTAGGGCTAAGTAGTCATTTGTAATGGATGGATGAAACTAATTTTTGTTGTTGTAATTTGTTCATAGGAATCATATGAATTATATCAGTATAATATTGTAATTTTTTAAATTTATAAGAACTAAGACGACGCCAACACAAAAACTGTGTCTATGAGAAACAAAATAACCAAAAAATAAATAAGCAAAAACAATTTTTAAAATTATATAAAATAAAAATCAACAAAATTAACGATTCTTTCTGTTTATAATTAATTAAAGAAAATCCGGAGAATAACAACAACCTCCACACGCCAAATACAGCAATGAAGGCCTCTGTTTGTTGCCATTTGATTATTTCATTCTTTTTCATATTTTGTTTAGATAATCCTTAACTATTTGACTACTGTGAAACACAAAAATATTAAAACTGTTGCTGTAGTATTACTTTCAGTTCTTTGTTTTATACATAAGTACTCTATACAATTTTGTAACTACTTTGTTTTTTTAATTACTATTTTATGTGTGTGTATATATTTATATAGATCATTCATTTTGTTGTTGTTTATTTATTCTATTATTTATATTTTTATTTATTATTATTTTATTTATGCAATTTTCTTATTTATGGAAGAAAATCAAACGCAATTGTTGGAATTTTCTTCACCATTTTTAATAATTGCACCATTTGCGTAATTTTTTTGCTTTATGTAGTATTTTATATATTAATGTATTTTGTATAGTCCAAGCACCCGATTTAGAAGTTGTTTCTATTAATCTCTCAGTTCATGTTAAAATATAATATATTGTACGGTTATTAATCTCGTTCTATGTGTTTCTATTTTTTTTTTTGTTAATAATTTGATTAGTAATTATGCAAAGAAATTTAGTTAATTTAATATTCAGAGTATTATTATTTTTGATCTTTCGTAAAAGTAGTAAGCATATTTAGATATATATACATATATCTAGTATTACATATATATGTTAATAAATACACGCAAATGTTTATTTATTAATATTTAATTTTTAAGTAAAAGTTGTGTTAATTTTGCTTTACCAGGGGGCTAGACGATTTTCCGGGAGATATTGACTTTTTCCAACATTCGTATTTTAATTCTTGTTGATGAGTCTCAAGATTTTTCAAAACAAATTGATTCTATTAACACACAACACATTCACAGCCACCGGACTCTACTAATCTGTATATTATTCAAACGTCATAGCTGCACATATATATTTTATTTTTTTTTTCTAATGAAGTAGTTATATTAATTGCCTATAGATAATATTAATAAAGATTTCCCTTTGATTAATATTTTTTTGTTTTGTATTTTAATTCAATTAGAATTAATTATCTACAGCATAAAGAAAAGAAAAACATTTTTAGATCCCCTAAATTATATTTCACTAGCAAAAAAACTCAAACTACAGAAGAAGTTCTTACTAATATAATAGGGGACAATCATAGAAGCATATACTAACAAAAATTAACCTTCCCCATTCCATATAACTAGAATGAATCTGTTTCTTTATGTTTTGTAGGGAAAGTCTATAAAATTGTATTAAATATAAAAATAAACATTGGATGTATAAACTGTTTAACAGATCCGATATGGAAGTATCGAAATATCGAAACATGTTCATCGCAACATCGAAACATGTTCATATTGGTGGCGACAGCTGTTTATTATAAATACACGCGGACGCAAAAAGCCAACGCAAAAACAGTTATTTGAAACTAGAATGATGGTCATTCTATCGCTAGTTTTTGGCTAATTTTACCCCTGATGGGATGATGGGTCGGCCATTAGTTCAACTTCGTTCACTGTCACGGATGGAGAGGTGTTGCAGTTTTTATTGGAGATAAGGCAGTATACTTGGTGTGTCTTTGGTAGGGTTTTTTATGGGGTACAATCAAGTTCATAGTGCTATGTCTAGTAGTAAGCTTGGCTTGAAAGATAGATGAGAAAAAGGATAGATTAGGGGTCTGGCGTTACTCTGAGATGTTATATGAGTTCGGAAACACCGACTGTGAAGACAGTACCACAATCGCGTTGTTCCATTTATAAACGAACTTTTAAACCGGAATGTGCGCGAAGAGGGGGCTGCATATATTTAAAATACTTCGATCTTTTCGAATTAAATTTTACATTAAAATTAAATAAACTCCGGTCAAACAAAAGTTTTAGCTAAGGTCGAGAAGTCCGTTGGCAGTTTCTTTTGTGAGTTTTTTCTTAATTTAACAGCTAGTACAGGCATTCGAAAGTTGCGCTTCAAACACTGGAACATAGCAAAATTAGCACTTGAACAATGTGAATGAGGCATAAAACAAAATTTAGTTTTATTTTTTCTTTTGAAAACTACACAACAAAACGAGAATCTAACCTAAATTTTGCCTGACATTAGTGGGGGATGTGTGCCGTAAGTTATTCGAGGGCATTTTTTAGTTTAGAATTTTTTTTTATTTAATACACTTCCCAATATTTTTTAATATAAAAAATTATTTATATTTTCTTTTTATAAATTTTAAAATCATTTTTCTGTGTGTTAAATAATTTAGTTAGTAAATAAAAACAAAAAAAGAATGAATACAAAAGAAAAATATTTGTTTATTGTATAAAATTGTAAAATATTAAATTTTTTGTTGTTTCATATAATAAAACGATAGATTTAACTATAGAAAAAGACTTTTATATTCATATTTTTAGACTTAGGTAGGTCGCTACCGCTAAGTATAAATTCAATATTTTAGAAATGACATCTGGATATATTTGGGCCTTCTTCAATGGTTTTTCTTCATTTTTGTTGCCTTGTCTACAAGAGCTTCGTCATCAAAAAATACAAATGCAACCAGTTCCTCTGATAAGTAATACAAATGCCGGAGACAAATTTTTAAATTGCGCACTTTAAAATTTCCTTATTTTTATATAGTAGAACAAAGTAACCTTGTGCCCCATAGAAAATTAAGAAAAAGTTTTTAAGGACCACCCTAATATAGATATTATATATAATTGTAATCATTTTAACTCAATACATGTCATTTTAATTATACATATTTGTTTAAAATTATGTTTTGTTTTATTTCTCTTAAAAACAAAGAATAAATAGAATTTGTTGTTTTTTTTTCTCAATTTTCAATTTTTACAATTTTTGTTTTCGCACGAAAACATTTCTGTTATATTTTCGGCGACACTAATAATAAATTACAAATACAAATATTTCATTTTTATTTAATTGTTTTCATATTACCTAATTAAAATAAAAGAAAGAAGAAAGAAAAACTATTTAAATACCACGTTGCCTAGATAGAAATAATTAAATAATGTGTTTAATAAAAATAATAATAATAAAACAATTTTAAAATAATTAATTATAAAAAAAGAAAACTTAAATATATAATTATATAAATTTTTTCTTGCTTTCTTTTTTTAACTGCTCTTTTTCTTTTGCAATATAATCTCTGACCTACAAATATCACATAACATTTAGCTTTCCGCAAAATTAGTGTGTTTAATTTTAATTTTATTTATATTTATAATTATTATTTATATATTATAAAAAACGATTTTTGTTTTATTTTAAAATTAATCTTTTTTTTAAAAAGTGTTGCTTGTTTAAACTATGTATATAATATAAAAGCGGAATTATTATTTTTTTATTTGTTTATTTTTTTACTTTATTTTGTTCGCTTTTCTTCCCTCAATTGTTTTTTGTTTTTTATTTTATTATTAATTTTCCATTTGTCTTGTGTCTTTTTAATTATTGCGACATTTTTCAATATAATAAGATACGAATATAATATAATATTATATTATATAACCAAATATATTAATGACATTTTAATTGTATGTATTGGTATATAGAAATGGCGAACTTCAAATTTGACCTGCTTTTAATTTAAAAATTCACGTGAAAAATATTGGTATTGTAAAATTAATACACAGAAATGGAAGATAATATTATAGAGACCGAGAGGTTTCTTCAAAGATAGCCTAACTAGCTAACTTCAAAAATAGCCTAAAGTAGCTTATATTATTTATTCTTTCAGGATCAGCTACTGACCCATATTAGTGGAGAGTTGTTTACTGTATAGTTGGCAGGCGGGGTCTCCCTCGGGATTTTTACCAATCTCTTTAGTGGGTATAAAAGTTTCTGGCTGGTCGTCAGCCTGTAACCAACTGTGAGGGCGAGTGGCCGATATGTAAAGGGAATATATATCCTAAAAAAAGTAACGTTGAAGCGAAGTAAACGTAAATTCTATCAACATTGGCATAGAAACAAAAATAAGAAGTTCATAACAAGCTCGATTCGCCAAAGGTCCCATTCCTATACAAAGCTTATTAATTTAAACAATATTGATACTAGCATATTTCCACACTAACTGAATTATATATCGTGGGTGTCACCAGACAACTGTGACAGGACTTTGGGCTATCTAAAAAAATGGGAGCTGGCACAAAGACAACGTCAAACAAGCAAAAGGTCATCTTTTTAATTAAGTCTTTGTTTGTTAGCTAAGAAGTTTTTAATAATTCTCGTCGATTGTGCTGTAATTCACGTCTCACCATTTCGGCCAAGTTCGGCCCTATTAAAAATCGACATATTCCGAATCATTGGAGCCCAACTGGAGATCAGGAACAAGTAAATCAGATTCAAGGCTGTTATTAATAAAATATGTTTGATCGATGTCTAATAAAATTTACGACACGAGACTAATAGCATGACACTTCTTCATAGACTGTCCTAGCTTCTACGATACATATAGAATATGATAAAAATACACCAATACTGAATACGAACAATGAACATACAAAGATGCTTAATACAGTTTTTAACAGACAGATACAAGAACTATCCCATAAAATTTAAAAAAAAGTGATAAAGGGAACGCCATTGTGACGCTACATAAACACTCGGAGTGGTGATCGACTAACGCTGATATCATGGAATAGTCTATTCGGAGTTTGTAGAGTAGTAGACCCGCAATTGATCTGGGCGCAACAAGACTTGGGAAGTAACATGGGTGTAACACCCAAATATCGAGTAATGGGCCGTCCACACTATGCGGACTTGGATCCCACGCGCTTTTCGCTGTACGGCCTCAGACAAAAGCGCGCATGAGCTTTAAATCGTGAGCAAATTGAGAAAACTAATGAATTTTCATATGAAAGGCCGTACGCGCTTCTGAAAAGCCCGTATTGTGTGGACGTAAAATGTACCTTTTTAAGCACAACCTTTTGTCCGTGCCGTTTGGTCGTGCTGCCTTTTCCATTAAAAATATCACAAAAAAAGCCATTAAACTCTATATGAAAAAAAGAGGCAAAAGCGCGTATGACCTAAGACCGCGTAGTGTGGACGCACCATAAGATACACGTAGAAGCCAGGATTACATTTCAACTTATAGGGCCATTGAATGGATGCTGAATAAATAAACGTATACCTGCTACAATATGATCGGGACAATGACACGTTGTTGTTTTGTTCATTCAATTAATTATGTAACCAGCCCCGTTCGCCGCATGAAAGGTAAACAAATGTGCAAGCGTCAGTGAAGCATTCGTTACTAAACAAAAGTCAAGTGCAAGAACGATGCACTAAGAAAAATTAATGTGTGAAGATTGAAATGGCATTCACAGAACATTTCATTTTTATTATTTTACTAGACGAAGTTTCTAAGTTGAGTTGCTATTTTGCAAACTTGCAGGCAAATAACCATGCAATTATGAAAAACGACCAACCATACTTGAAATAAATAATAAGAGTGGAAGAAAAGGATTCCTTTAATTAGTGGAAATGTTTAAACAAAGCTTTCAACGTTGGCAGAAGTTAATTCAATACACTTCACGTGAAGACCAGCATTTATTACAACTGCTCTTTAATTTGAAGTTTCTTTATATTTTTTTTTATATTGCAATCGTCAAGAAAAGCGAGATTGTGTATAATAATAATTTTTTTGTTTTGTTTTTCTTGTTGTATGTGTAAAGCACTAAAACAAAATTATTTTTTTTCTTTTCTTCATCTAAAATTACAATCATTAAAATAAAAAAGAAAGTATTATATAAGTTTGTAAGAAAAAAAGATTCGATTGGAAAATTAATTATAGCTATAAATATAAACTTAATAAAAAATATTTTATTAACACTCACAATCAGTTATGTTCAATTGTATTTCTCACATTGCCATAACTTGCCTGCATTGATGATGACGATGATGTTGAACCAACTTGATGATTTGATTTAATTGAAGATAAACGATTATTGCGATTAGCTGACAATGTTGCTGCTGTAGATGTTAAATTTTGCTGCTGTATGGCACCATTTGTATTTATGCTGCGGCCACCAATATTATTACTAGTTGTAGGGGGTTGTAACCCAAGTGATAGCAATGCGTTTCTATTATTGTTGCTATTATTATTACTATTTGCTTTATTTCTCTGTTTAGCAACTGTATCTGATGATGAATTTCTGCTATTTATATTATTATTACTAAAATTTGAACGTGACAATGATGATGACGATGCTGTTGTTTTACCAACGCCAGAATTATTTATTTGATTGTTATTATTATTATTAGTTATATTCCTGGTTGTATTATTATTATTATTATGAAATTTTTTAAAGCCTAACAATTGTTCTGATAATTTACTAACAATTTGACTTCGTAATGTTTTACAGGTTTTATTCATTTGTCCTTTATGCATAATTAAATTTCTTTTTTGTAATTTAACACGATTACCGCCACTAGCTGAATTTAGCGGCTTAAAAAATGGATTTACTTTATCACCAGCACGTCTAATCATATTAACTGAATTTAATGCAACAATTCTACCATTTGAATCGACACGCATTGTCGGCTCTGAGAGCTTATCTCTACGGAATAGTACATGATTACCTTTAAATGAATACTGATAAGATTGTATATTGGGATTTGTTTTTCTCATGCTTAATATATTTTTTTTAAATGATGTACCACCTCTTAATTGAACTAAACCAAACTGATTAACATATAATGGTTTTGGTATTGTACCATACCAATTACGAATACCACGGAATGCATCATCTTGATTCAAATAAATTGGTGAATCAATATCTAAACGTTCGCAATTTGTATTCTCTTTCTCTTGTGTTATTTGATCATTTGATTTATTACTATTTGGTATTGAATCAACTAATCCCAAATCGCTTTCATTAAACTCATCGTCTAAATCAGACATTATGCTCATTGGCTCTTGTTCATCATCATTAATTAATTTAACATTTGATGCTGCTGCTTTTGTTGTAATAATTGAATTAATTTGTTGTTGTAAATCAAAATTATTTGTTGTATCAATATTATTATTTGCTGATTGATTTGTAACAATTGATGACATCTGATCAACGTGCTGTTGTACTTCAGACAATGGTACACCTAATGATGTTATTTCAGCTTCTGTAACATCAAAACACGAGCATGGAAATACAGTTGATGTTATTTCATTGGCAAATGTTTGAACAACAGACGCATCAACATTAGCTAATATTTCCATTGGTGGCGTTTCATATGGTATCATTTCAATTGATGACATATCAGCTGATGATGTATGAACAGTTGATGTTACCATTGATGATAGACCAATTGTCGATAATCCAACTGTTGACAAACTAACTGTTGGTAAACCAACTGACGTTGGCATTACAACCGACGATAAGCTATCTGGGTGCATTCCTGTTGTTGTTATATTATTAACAACAGCAGATGATGATAAATTAACTGTCGGCATACCATTTATCGATGACATATCAATTGAGGATATATTTGAAAATGCTGATAAATCATTAGCTGTTATTTCAATCTGTTCAAAACGTACAGCTGGTGTGGCTGTGCCAGCAGATGTTGAGGAGCACATTGTTGAGCTACATATTGATGGTGAACAAACAGCTAATTGTTCAATTGGTGATATATCCATTGGTGTTATATCATTAACTGGTACCTCCAATGTTAATGCTTCCATTGATGATGCATGACCACCTAATTCATTATTTATAATTGGTGATACAGTTGTACTACTTGGCGGGCATGTCGATTGTGCCTCCATATATGTTGTTATATTATCTAAACCATTATTGTTTTGCATTGGCGCTGATTCCATTGTATTATCATCCATAACTTCCTGTTTTATTTCACGTTTTATGATTGCCCGACGATGTAGATTTGGTAATATTGGTGGCAATTTTGATGTATCAATTTCATCCTTCTCTTCCTTAACTTTCTCTTCTTTAACGCAATTTGGAATTATAATCATAACTGGCTTTGGTACACCATTTACAAATCCAGGACATCCCTGTAATATTTCCTCATCAGTTAATGGCCTATGATGTATTATTTGGAAACCTTCATCATCTGGATCTGGTATTGCGAATGCCTTTTCTGTTATAATAAATTGACCCTTTGAATTAATATAAATACCATATGGTTTAAGTGCATCCTTAATTGCTTTCGAGATAAACTCCTTACTCATATTATCCCAGTTAACATGCAAATTATTCGCATCAATCATACCATTTAAATTAAGCGTTATTATTCGTGTTTCTGGATCTAAAACAAATACAGCATTTGTTATTGTTGTATGTGGATTACGTTCTGCAAAATATTTAGCAAATGTACCAGCTGCAGCTGGTATTGATATTGATGCATAGCTTGGCTCCTGTGTCCGATCCCGATTCATATAACGCAATTTACTAACAACACGATGTTGCACCTTCATTTGCAACCTTGTCTCATTACTAATACCACTAATACGATCAATATCTTTATCAGCAGCTTTACGTAACTTCTTGTTCTTCTCCTCAAATTCAGCACGTAAAAACTTAATTGGACGTCTTATTAAATCGTTTTTCGGATCAAATATATCCATTTGGTATAGGCTTTCGTCTAGCAAATCTGGTGGTATTGTATTTAAATCTTCAGTTTCAATTACTTGCGAAACAATGCGCATACGATGGCCCTTCTGTTCAGTGTTCCTACTATTTCTATGCTTATTACGATTGTTACCCCTGCCGCTACATCTTGCCCTTGGACCAGTTATAACAGATGCCCGGCCACTCTTTTTCGATATATTCAATTGTAATGTGCCACCATTTGCCCTTACAGTTTGTATTGTTTCCTGGACAGAACCCACCACTTGGGTACTATCCGGTTTTGTTAACGGTATAACACGAGATCGTGGACGATACGATTGCGATATACCAGAAGAAGAATGATTAGTATTTGATGTACTGGGATTACCATGTGATGACATTGATCCACCACCTGACGATGTCTGCTGCTGGGTTGTTGATGGCATTACTGCCGCCACTGCTGCTGCTACTGCTGCTACAGCTGCTACTGCTGATGATGATGCTGTTGTTGACGATGGCGTACCAGATGAGCTAACATTATTATTGGATATTGTTACTCCAGAAGATGATGACATTGGTGACATTGATGATGATGATGAATGCGGCTGGGCTTCTGTTGACAAATTTGAATTTGAGCTCACACTTTGTAAGCTGCGTCGATCAAGATCAATACTTGATGACGAGTTCGATGATTCCAGTTCAGGTATAGCCTACAAAAATAATAGAAAAAGATTAGCAAATGAAATGAGACAAAAGCTATTACAGCTAGACCTCTGAATTGACCTGAAATCAAGATGAATAACTTGCAGAAATCATCATCAAATAAATTAGAAAGGAAAGGCAAGAGATACAAGAATGAGCTACTTCTACATCCGATATGCAAAATGGGACAACGTCAAGCGATGAAGACTATAAAATATCTTCAGAAGAGAATGGATCTTGAATGAAACACATGAAACTGCATTATGTCCTTGACATCGAGGGGGCTTTCGATAACAATGGCTATAATTCTATTTCTAGAGCACTGGCTCTCAGAAACCTCGATCCCGCACAAGTGAGTTGATAAACGCCATGCTTGTAGGCCGTGACATTTTTGCTAACCGGGGTGTCTCTACCATCAGTGTCAAGCCTAATGAGGCAAGACCTCAAGGAGAAGTTTATCCCCATTACTCTGGTTACTGGTTGTGTAAGCACTTTTGACCAAACTTAAATAATCAGGGTTCAATGTCAGAATACCGACTCTTCAGGAAAGAAGGCGAAGAAATTTCCACACATATTCTCTGTGAATATCCTATACGGATCCAGAGAGATTATGAGTCCTGCATAAGTCCGCATTGCAAAGGCTTTGCAGGTTTCCGCCAAAGGCAAATAAAATGAGGCCAGCTTACAAGCTTTGGTTTGCTAAAACCACACTCGTGTTTGGAAAGGCAGTTGCAAAACATCGTTCAACACCGTTGCTTATTCACATATCCACAGGCCCCCACGAGTATTTTTTATTAAAAAGCACTTTTGTAATGCTTCTAAAATGCTACATGAAAGATGGCTATGCAGCACTCCATTTCCCGCTGGGAATGATTGGACATACACGTTATATAAAGCTTCAACGATGAGATTTCTATTTGAGATCGTCAGAAACTGGCAAATGGTTAAAAGTGCTCCTAAATACAATAGCTCTATAGTATGAAAAAAACATAAACGCGCTATTATCAACAATAAAAAAATTCATCTTAAAACCATAACATACCCTGCTGCTAGTTGACGCAGTATGAAAATTCCTTGATGGTGATTCTTTTGTACATTTATGATCTGTTAATAACTTATCAAACGATTTACTTCTACCATGTACCATTCGTCTTAATGATAACGAATGCGATTTACACGTTAATGATCTTGTACATGGCTTTAATGGATCACCAGCTAATACACCACAATGTTTATCAGCATCATATTCGCGATCTTTAACTGGTAATTTTTTTCGATCAGTGCTATTAGCTTTACTTCGTCCATATGTACGTCTAGATGATGATGATGACGATGATGTTGATGATGAGCAACTAGATGATATTGAAGAATTTGAACTGGACGATGTAACTGCATTACTGGACATTGAACTTTCTGGTAAAGCAACAGATGCTTCATTTTGTATTGGTGCAATAACACCTTTTGCTGGACTACCACCTTGTGGCTGTAAATGTTGCGATACATTTGGTAATGCTGATAGACAAGCAGTTCCTGGCAATGGTGGCTTTATTTGCTTTGGGTTCGAGTCAGCCTAAAATAAAAAGATTTTTATTTAAAAAAAATAATTTTTTTTTTACCTTTTGGATTGAAATTGAATTTGTTCTCGCCGAGCTTGAGAGCGTGTGCGAATTCCCATATGATGCTGGTAAAACTGGTGTTGTTGTACTGATGACATTACTACGGGAGCTGATACCATTTGTTGCTGATGATGATGATGACGAACTGCCCGATAAGGCTGAATTCGTTGACGATTGATTGTTTCGCATAGCTGATGTTGATGATGGTGTTGTTGACGATATTGGCGGGCTTGGCGCTTGTTGTCCACCAGATGATGAGCTTTTTCCACTTTTAGATTTAATTTTTGTTGTTGATTTACTTTTGGAACGTGAGCTACTGCTTGATGATGAAGATGAGGAAGATGGTATAGCAGCTGATGATACGAAATTGTTATTCGGTATTATAGATGATGTGGACGAAGTAGCACTTGGTTGGGCTGTTGATGACAATGTACCGCTACCACTGCAGCCACCGCTGCCACCACCACCACTTGATGTAACTGATGTTGATGATACTATTGAATGCGATGGTGAATAATGTTGCTCATTATTGCTACGGTCATGGTATCCAGTTCCACTGCTACTACTATAATGACGGCTTGTCGATGGTACATGATGATGGACATGCTGCTGATGTCCATAATGTGAATGAGTATTATGCCTATTTAACATATGCTTTTGTAATCCTTGCGGCTTAACAACTGCATTACATATGTCACATATAACAGCATAAAAGGGATCTGTTTCTGGGCATAAACCAAATAATCCCATATCGGATTTATCTAGCCTCATAACTGTTGATTTATTAACATTTTTATTTATTGTACGATCAATATCATTTATAGTTTCATTCATATTTAATTCGGTTGTTATGCAATTATATTCATAAAATGTTTTCCATTTCATTCCTCTCATTTTGTATAGGCTTATGTTTGATATATGATCTCTTTTACCACCATTTCCAGATGATGATGATGAAGTTGTTGTAAATCTTGCTGCATTATGGGAACTATGACCCATGTTTGATGATGATGATGTACCAGGCAACGAGAAGCTTGATGATGGATTACTATATGTAACCATATTTTGTGCTGTTGTTGCTGATGTTGAAGGATATGATCCAGCTGATATACCAGATGATCCACAAGATGATAAAGATGATGTTGTATATTGTTTACCACGTCTTGATCTTAATGACGAACCAGATGCTGCTGATGCTCCTAGTCCCGATGAGCTTGACGAAGACGACGAGGATGATGATGATGATGATGAGGAGGATGATGAGGACGAAGAAGACGACGACGACGATGATGATGATGACGACGAAGAGGATGATGATGATGACGATTGTAAACAGCCGTATCCAGAGGATGATGATGATGCTGATATAACACCAATTGACATCAATTTTGAACCAGTTGAAGATAGCTGCGAACTATTTACAGATGATATCGATGATGATGTTGAAGTAATTGCAGCCGTTGCCATTTCCAGATTATCAATATTTATCAGTTTCGATTCATTCGAATCTTTTAAAAGTGAAGTTTTTGTTGTAGGAGTGTGTCTATTTTTTGTTTTAAACTTTATGCTGCATTTTCATTTTCTTTGTTTTGGTTATTATTATTATTGTTATATATTATTTATCTTCAGAATATGATTTTTAATTGAATATATCAGCGAGCAACAACCAACCACCCAACAGCAACAACAAAAAGAAAATGAATTTATTGTATTCACGTTTTTGTCTAGATAGTGGAGATTTGTTTGTTGGTTCTTAAAGCTGAAAATAATGGTTTTTATCAATTATTAACATTATTTAAGCTTGATGTACAAAAAGCATGTTATATGGAAAAGCAATGTAATAATCACACGAAATCGTACCATAATATACAAAAAAAGTTAAGTCATTTTCTAATTTTCTCTTTTTTTCTATCATTTCTTCAAACTCTTCTATCTGCCCTCACAACACGTACATACACCGTTTCAAGTAATTCATATACACAAAAACACCAGGTACATGCTTCTCTGTATTTGTTTATATTTATAGTAATGTTTTGATTAAACAAAATTATAAAAACAAATACATAAATAAAGACTAGACAGGTAAAAAATAAATAATTAAATTAGTTGATGTTAAACTTTTTTCACAATTCTGTTTTCATTGATGATGGTAATTCCGATGGTGTAGTTTATGAATGGAGGAGATTAAACCAGATTTGGAGAATCAACATTTTTCATTTCTTTTATTATATTTTTTTTTAAATATTGATACGAAAATTTATTCTATTCACCTTTTTTCTAAGTTATTTCTGCATGAATTTTTCTATGTAGTATATATTTTTTGGACAACTTTATTTATAAATAAGCACAGCTAATAACAAAAACAAACTTAAGTAATTTTACAAGGAAAAATGTGCCATCGGACGTTTCAATGAGATTTTTAAATAAAAATTGTGTGATTTATAAAAAAGAAAACCAACTTCTCTTCGGCTATCGTTGATTATTATTATTATTATCAATACGTGTCTTTATACACATATATTTTTGGATTTTCTCTTTCCCCGTGGACGAGATATATTTCAAGTAGTATATAAAGAAGCTTCATGCGCTCTAGCAACCTTGAAGCCACACGTAAGCATCTCAACCATAAGAGCTATGAAAGTTGTTGAATTTTTCATTTGATACCAGCCACAGCCGAACACACTCGAATTTTATTATATTAAACACAAAATCTAAGGAAACTCCGGTATTATATGCTTACTATCTGCTGCTGATGATGATGAGATGCTAGTGGTGCGTTACAGGTAGAAAAATTAAGATTTTTTTGTTGTTGTCGGTTGGCATCACCAACTGACTGGAGGAATAGAGAACACAAGGTACTGTCGTTGTTCGGATTAAGATGTTTTTTTTAGAAATGATCTAGGAAATTTTCGAAGAAAACAAATATGCACGCAGCCTCTAAGCGCTCGCACACGCCTGTTTTGGTGATGCCCGGATTACCACTTAGTCCTGGGGATTTTTCTTTTGAGGATGGCATCTTTTTGAATAAAGATCACATTATATATGGTCTCGGATTTTCTTGTAGCTCTTCCAATGTTGGGTCCACACACAACACGATACATAGACATTTTATTCGGCAACGTACAGTCACCGAGCTACGACCACCCTCTAATTCTGACCATTTTTTATTTCTGTTAATAATTTTTTTTAAACATATAACAGGGTGGCCACTTTCTCTTAAGACCAAATTTCCCTAACTTTCCCAGGATTTCCAGACAATATTTGATTTTTTTCCAGACTTCACTTTGTATCATGAAACTAGGTACGTTATTGTTGTTACAAAGGCTAGATTTTTTTAAATAAAAATTGACTTTAAGATCAAATCTGTTCTAAGATTGTACACATGTGTCTTCTGTGTCCTCGCATTACCAATAGCTCTGTTATTCTGAAATAAATACCACCTGGGTTAAAGGGGCATCAAGGCAACCAAATAGCAAATTGCCTATTCATAAATTGTGCGAACTCCGTATTTATTACAACCCAAAAGATCTATGGAGACGAACGGCTACTAACAAAGGCTGCGGAAGATAGTGGGTTGTTCCTTCTATCGAACCCCGAGAAGAGTTACTGCAGACGAACATCGAGCAGCTCTGTTAGCAAGTGAGGTATTTCTTCCGAAAAAGGTAATGGGAGACGGAGAATGGCGAGTCCTTCTCTGGATTCAGAAAGAGCCGCTGTTGCATAGATCATATTAACCACCTTGAGTATCACAGTGGAGCACTCTACTAAATTACAATCCCTCCTTAGTCTTGTGTTGCGGGGAAAAGTTGGCGTGTGGGCAAAAGGTGAGGTGAGTGGCGACGATCTCCAAGTATGCGCGATCGTCCTCAAAGGATAAACTTTTAGCCTCCAGCCAAGGAACTATTAAAGCCGATGAAGTAGCGAACAGCAAGACCACCTGCAGCCCAGCTAAATCCAATGAAAAATGATTAAATGCCAGGACTAGTAGTAGATTACCTTAGCAGCAATGTTGCTCAGATTGGCAATACCTGAGAAGAGGCCAAGATCGGCTCAATCGGAAAACTCTAGCGGACCTAAAGCCCACATCTGGTTACCTAGAATCAACGACGAGGAGGAAAAGCTCTTTAAGTGTCCCAAGCTCCAAAATCCAGAGGTCCTGACAGACAACTGGGTGGTTATCAAGAGGTGGAAAAGGGTACCACGGAACTGCCGAAGAGCAATTCGTCCTTACTTCTTTTAATTAACGAGGAAAGCCTGAAAAGCTCGAGTTTAAGCCTCGGCACCTGTCACATCAAGCTCAAAATATTCCAGGTGGATAAGGAGGAACTTGGCCGGATAGACGTAGCAAGTGACCTGCTTGAAGAAATATCTTTAACCAAAAAGACTGTAGCAGAGAGCTCAGCGGAGAAAGATGAAGTTTGTCTAGATTAATCGCAAGCACTCGAGATGTGCTTTGGATAATGTTAGTTTTTCTCAGAGAGGGAGACATTGACATTGCCTTTGTTCAAGAAACGTAGGTAGGTCAACGTCTCCAGATGCAGAGGTCTTAATCACTGGTATAAAAACCTTTTGCAAAGTAGAGGAACACGAGTTTAAGGTGGTAAAATTATTTACCTGCCTTGGGTCAATAGTAGCAGCTACAATAGCATGGAATCAGAAAACCGTCACGACTGCCAAGAGCCAACAAAGCCTACTATAGTCTGTCAAGACTCTTCAAAGCCAAGTATCTAACCATAACGTCTCAACTTTTACTATATAAAACAATGGTTTTACCGGAACTCAGTATCCGAAACGTGGGTGCGTAGCAGAAAGCATTCTAACCTCTTAGCAGTGTCCGAAAGGAAAATGGTTGGCCTCTATATGAGGAAGGACGATTCCTGAGACTACAATGACGAGATCTACGGGAATAGATGGTGTGAAGAAAATAAAGCTCGGTACGCTCCGTTGGGCAGGGCACCTAGTTGGTATGAGTGAAGATGAACCTGCTCAGAAAGTGCTCTACGGTAAGATCTTTGGGGTGCGACAGCGAAGACCCAATCTCCAGGATGAACAGGACGCTTAGAGCTTAGCGATACCAAATTGGATGACATCGGTTCAGAATCGGGACCGGTAGAGAGAACAGTTGCGAGATGGCAAGACCGGATCCCGATTGTAGAGACATCAAAGTAAGTTAGTAAGAAAGTGGCAATAAGCAAAGGCAAAGTACTATACACGAGATGTATTTTTGCCTCATGATGAACCTGCCGCCGATAACTAGCCTTCAACAACCAGCCCACAAGACGCAACTTGCTTGTAGGCTGTGACTCAAATGCAAGACGCACCCTGTGAAGAAGCCTTAATCAACGATCGAAGTGAGTCACTTATTGATTTTATACTATATAACAACCTAACGGTCTACAATATCTAAAAACCGTACAAGTAGTCATGAGAACGAGTGGTATCAAAACGGCGCTAATTGGAGGTCGGACCAGAGGGCCGCTTTTACCAATCAGGCAGGAGATTTTTAATATCAGTGGAAGCAGTTACTATAATAATAGGGATCAAATATGCATTGGACTCTCCTACATTCCCACAGAAGGGTGCTGTGTCCACTGGGTTCGGCGGCGTTTTGCACCTTGTCAACGCCATTGTTTTCTTGTTCTTTTTTCGCTTTCTCCGTGAGCTGATATTTTAACAAAGCTATAAATAAAAATGAATTAAAAATAATATTCAAACATAACATTTGTTTTAATTATTTTTAATAATTAGAAATTACTTCAAGCCCGTTCACTTACGCCAATTGGATCCCGCGGGATCCCGAGATTTTTGACAGTAAAACTGAAGTGGGGATAAAAATATGAAAGTAAGAAAACGCTTTCTGGGATGTTTTTTTTGCAAATCAAGACCATAACCTTGTGTCTTCAAATTAATGACATAAAACTATTGAAATTAATAAATTATTTATGAATTATTCAAAATCTGGTGTAAGCGACCAGGCCTATCATTTCACGTCCATTTTGTTGAGTTGTCTTCTTCTTCTTAAAATATTCATAAAAATACAAAATGAAGGCTGAAATGTCAGATGAGGGGCCCCCATTCCCATTTACGGAAAATGAAATCTTTTTTTCTTCTCTTATTCGACAGAAAACGAAAATTTAAGAAATTCTACTTTAAAAATCACCCCAGTTTTAGCGTTCAAAGTTCTCCAGTTATGACATTTCTACAAAGCTCTAATGCTATAGAGAAATTTTATTATTATATATCCCAAAGAGTAAAAGGTTTATTATTCGTAAATTATAAAATAAATTTAAGTTAATTTAAAAACAAAATGACAAAAAGGGAAAATTTTTATGTAACCATCTGATAAATTTAACAAATATAAAATCATGTCACGTCAAACTCATATAGTCGGTCTCTCTTTCTCTACACCAAACACACAACAAAACTATGGGTATGTCACATAATGAAAAAAAGGATCTAAAATTCTTTAATGAAATTAAATTAATATGATTCACCTATTATTACACAATTAAATATTATAAATCAATTAATTGTGTATTTTCTGTAACAATTTATCGCGGCACTTCCTTTCTTATTACCCAAAGAGTTAATAAAAATTAATTTTTTGTTTCGATGAAAAAAGAATAAAAGAAGGAAAAACAACACACATCGCAAACACGCCCACTCACAAGCACTTCATGATTTTGGCACACAGAGGGCACAATGGAAAATTGAAAAAAGAAAAATTCACCTAATATTAAAGAAGAGAAAAAGTAGCATGTAATTTTATTTAAATAAATATTTTCATTAGTAAATAGCGAACCTTTTTTTCGTAATTATCTGGGCTACCTCGTATGTCAAATCAGATATATTTAGTGTATGTTGAAAAAAATTATAATCAATAAAAAAAAGTCACGTTTTTATTGGGGAACGTTTTGTATGTTTGTTTTTGTATTTAGCTGAATATAACATAAATTCCGCACTTTTGCTTATACTGAACACACACACATTCAGCCAGACACTCAACACAACCGATCCACGTCAAATTATATGCTCTTCGCTGCTGCTAAAACAATTGATAATAGTTGGCTAGGCATGTACGTTTTTAATCATGAAAATTAGTAATAAAAAAAAAACAATCCGACATAAAAATGCGATCAAACTTCTAGGCCCGTGTCCTTTCGTTTCGCATGCATACACGGGTGTACATCAACACATGTTTGTATGGATATAATTTTGGTAACTCGATTTGACTTTTTTTTAACTTCGATGGTTGTCTTATGGCCGTGATGGAAAAATGCTACACATGCGAATAAATTTTGTTTTTTTTTTGGTTGACGATTGACGAGCGGAGAGAGAGAAAAACGAAAATATATTAAAATGAAAAACGGAATTTTGATTAAAAAAAATATTAAATTTCTTTCACGAGCGCCCCGACAAGAGGTCTAGAGCCGAGGTAACCAGACCGGTGACAAATTGTGTAGTCTTCCCCTTTGTGTTAGAAACACACGCACCGACTATATTGACAGAATACGGCGTCTTACTTTTTGACGGAATTGAAAAGTGGAATTACCCATAAAATGTCCCATGTGTCTTAACAATAGATTAACGACTTTAGCGACAGCTTGTGGGCAATTGAAAGTATACTTTTCGCTGTAAGCACAGGAAAATTGCTTCTTAAGCTTTTAAGTTTCATCCTAAGCACAAGAGAAAGCTCCAAAATTTTCTTACAATATGATTCACAAGAGTGATATTTTTCCGATGATAACTTTATATACAAAGTCCAAAGGTCTCTAGCAAATACAATTCGTTGTGTATGGAGGAGGCGGGTGGTATAATAATACGTAATTATCCACAAATATTGTCAATTCCATGCGACGACACAAGGCGAACTTGCTCTTTATGTCACGTTCAGTGCAAGAACGTGGAAAATGTAACAGCGACAGCTTGTGGGCAATAGATTGACGAAATTGAAAAGTTGGATTACCTATAAAATGTCCCTGTCTTTATTAGGAAATATAGGCAATCTACTACTTTTTTGGTTTTACTGCTAGGCAATTTATCGGTCAATAACAATTAAAAAGAGAGTAGGATAGTAGGTTGGTATAGTGAATAATGAAATTAATAAAAGAAACATGTTTTTTTTGTGGAAGCATGTGTTTTTTTTTTCGAAAGGGGCAAGTACGTAGAAAATGTAACAATTGGGGCTTTGGGAGGCTCTTTTAGTGGGTACTACAAAACACCTGTAAAATGATGTACTGAGCCACCCAGGTGGGTTGCAATGATGTTTTTTTGGATTAATTACGAATTATTACAGGTAAATAATCTAATTTCGCAATTAAGACATGGGTGTAGTGCATATGGGGGACATGGGTGTAGTGCATAGCCCGGAGACCGCGCAAAATCTTCGTATTTAATCGTACAATTACGCAAAAATAAAATAAAAATCCGCATTTGCCTCTAAGGGGGTCAAAACTCAAGGTCAAAGTTTGACCCCTTCTCGTATGCACCCTATGCACGCCATCCATGTTTAAATTATAAAACTAGTTAATTACAATGTAATAATTCCTAATCAATCAATAGAAAGTCATTGCACCTCAACTGGGGCTCTAATTACATCGATTTATAGGTGCCTCATAAAATTCAATAAAATTTACCTTACTTTTGCCTCCCACGGCCTCAAAAAAAATCGTAGGGGGCTGTATGACCCTTAAAATTTGCGTAACAGTCCCTACTAGTAGGAAAAAATACCCGAAAAATCCCACCTTGCCTCTAAGGGGGCCATAAAACGAGTTTCATGGCTGCAACAGGTAAACTGCACTTATGCACTTCATGGAATTAATTACCACGGCCCCCACAAAAATCGTAGGAAGCTCGGAGACCCCGCAAAATCTTCGTATTTAATCGTACAATTACGCAAAAATAAAATAAAAGTCCGCATTTGCCTCTAAGGGGGTCAAAACGTGTTTTTAAAGTTTGACCCCTTCTCGTATGCACCCTATGCACGCCACCCATGTCTAAATTATAAAACTAGTTAATTACAATGTAATAATTCCTAATCAATCAATAGAAAGTCATTGCACCTCACCTGGGGCTCTAATTACATCGATTTATAGGTGCCTCATAAAATGCACTAAAATTTACCTTACTTTTGCCTCCCACGGCCTCAAAAAAATCGTAGGGGGCTGTATGACCCTTAAAATTTGCGTAACAGTCCCTACTAGTAGGAAAAAATACCCGAAAAATCCCACCTTGCCTCTAAGGGGGCCATAAAACGAGTTTCATGGCTGCAACAGGTAAACTGCACTTATGCACTTCATGGAATTAATTACCACGGCCCCCAAAAAAATCGTAGGAAGCTCGGAGACCCCGCAAAATCTTCGTATTTAATCGTACAATTACGCAAAAATAAAATAAAAGTCCGCATTTGCCTCTAAGGGGGTCAAAACGTGTTTTTAAAGTTTGACCCCTTCTCGTATGCACCCTGTGCACGCCACCCATGTCTAAATTATAAAACTAGTTAATTACAATGTAATAATTCCTAATCAATCAATAGAAAGTCATTGCACCTCACCTGGGGCTCTAATTACATCGATTTATAGGTGCCTCATAAAATGCACTAAAATTTACCTTACTTTTGCCTCCCACGGCCTCAAAAAAAATCGTAGGGGGCTGTATGACCCTTAAAATTTGCGTAACAGTCCCTACTAGTAGGAAAAAATACCCGAAAAATCCCACCTTGCCTCTAAGGGGGCCATAAAACGAGTTCCATGGCTGCAACAGGTAAACTGCACTTATGCACTTCATGGAATTAATTACCACGGCCCAAAAAAAAATCGTAGGAAGCTCGGAGACCCCGCAAAATCTTCGTATTTAATCGTACAATTACGCAAAAATAAAATAGAAGTCCGCATTTGCCTCTAAGGAGGTCAAAACGTGTTTTTAAAGTTTGACCCCTTCTCGTATGCACCCTATGCACGCCACCCATGTCTAAATTATAAAACTAGTTAATTACAATGTAATAATTCCTAATCTATCAATAGAAAGTCATTGCACCTCACCTGGGGCTCTAATTACATCGATTTATAGGTGCCTCATAAAATGCACTAAAATTTACCTTACTTTTGCAAATATTCGAGAGTACTTCGGAGTAGAAAATGGAACGCAGCTAATGCAGCACTATATTAAAAGATGGCGCTACATTTAAAGCTAAATAGCCATATTGAAAAAAAACTATCAAAGAAAACTCTCCAAAATATTATTTTCAAGGTAATTAAATATTTTGAAATTATTTTTTAATTTATAAAACATTAAAAATATGTTTTTTTTTTTGAATTTCAAGTACGCTTGACAAATATTGAGTGCCCTTCCTGTAGTTGTATATCTAAGGTAAGTATGCCTTATCAAAACCAAAGAAGAAGAAGCTAATATTTTGACATTTCTACAAAAATAATGGAATGCAGTGAGAGGCTGCGTGTGTTTTTTTAGTATAAAATAGGAAATCATGTTACTTTAATAGGAAATCATGTTACTTTAATCAAAATTATTTATTGTTTCAGTTTGGATAATTCTATTTAATAATTGTGAAAGTAAGTAGAAGCTAAAACTATCAATTACTACGATTTTAATTCAATATATATGTATACATTTTTTTAAGGAATGTCTCTACGTCGTCCACGAGTGAAACCATCCGCTAATTTGGATATGAAAAGAAAAATAAAATCCGACAAACCTCCAGATGATCTTAAATTTAATATAGATGCAATTTTAGATCAAAAAGATATCAAATCCATTACACTCGATAATCTTAAATCGAATCAAATTATAGTTCAAAATCATGATACAATACGAACATTTAAGCAGCCACAAGCAGTTAGCTCAATATCCAAATTATCATCAACATCATGTACTAGCACAACATTACCAATAGAAAGTGGTATAATAGGTTGTAATACAATAAGTATATCATCCCAGCCAGCATCGACATCCATTGCGATACAACAGCACTACCAGCAGCAGCAGCAACAACATCCCACACAAAGGCCCCGTCAACGAATCCGTCCAATGCCATGCTTTGGTATACGAAGAAATAGTGTACAAGGCGCAAATTCAGATGCTGAAGATGATAGCAGAAAGCATCGTTCACATAATTATCCATATTATAGTGATATAACGCCGAATCGTCGACGTACAGTATCTGCATGCTCGAATGCATCCGATACAAATATAGCAGTGCGCGATAGAATACGAAAGATATCAACAACAGTAGCAGCAGAAGATCAAGTACCATCAAGCAGCACAGCATCAAGAAATGAAAGAAAATCACCAGATAAATCTGCATTGAAAATGTTCGATTATATTTACTATAATCCAAATAAAAATCCAATGATAACAGAAAAGAAGCCGGACATGATAATCTCAGAACTGAATTTAGACAATAATAATAGCAATTTGTGTGATCCAGATGCCTTGACAGAAGCTGAATCTTCAGATAAAGCAAAGGTTAATCAAGATAATGATAGTAACAAGGATGATACACAAAACGCCCCAGTACCACAATTAATACTATCAGCAAATGGTGAACTTGTTCTAGATGAAAAGAGCTTAATTATAGAAACAACAGCCAAGAAAGAGGCACGCGCAACATTAGCTAAATCCGATGTAATATATCACGACGAGAATACTGGATGCAGTGGATTCTATCGTCGACAGAAACGGACACGAGACTGGACATTTGATGAGACTGTTAAGTTCTACCGCTGCCTAAATACTGTTGGCACAGACTTCTCGCTAATGTTAAGTCTATTCCCAAATAGAAGCCGCCGAGATTTAAAGTTGAAATTTAAAAAGGAAGAAAAATGTAACGCTAATCTCGTCGATAAGGCGCTACTACATCCAAAAGCATTTGACATTGATGAATTGAAAATGCAATTTGAGAATGACGAACGCGAAGCATCTGAAAAAATAAACAAGCAGGAAGATGTTAAAGGGCGCGCAAAAACAAAACAATTAAAGGACCGCAAAGGGAGCGGATTAAGTAAGGCAGCACGGATGCTATCGCAAGGAGATATCGCATATCAGAATGAGCATATGCTATTGAAACCTTCTAAAAGCAGTCGTCTTTGTAGTAAAGGCAAATTGAATATAGCAACAGCAGCAGCATCATCATCACTACCAAATCCAACATCATCACTACCGCCAGCACCATTTCCGGATGCGTTAACGCAAAAAGTAACTGCTGCATTGAACAATCAAGACTTAACAGATAGCCGAATGCTAGTTGATGCGATTATCGAAAAATATGAGCTAGAAAATAGCCAATTAGCAGCAGCCAAGCTAGATCATATTGATAATATTAGCGAATTTCGGGATGATGTTTTAGATATTAAAAACAAATACTATAATGTTGACAATGTGCTGCAGGAAATTGCGGACGGATCATTGGTGCTTGTTGCTAGCGAAGACCCAGATGACCCTGACATGGTTAGAAATGAAATTTATTTGTATTGTAAAGTAACAAATGAATTAAGCGATGAGCCGCTCGATTTACCACGGGAAATTGTTGATTGTATCGCAAATGAAATATCGAAATAAGATTTACACAAAATTAAATGTATTAAATAAAACTGGTTTCATTTTTATTTGTTAGACGAAGTAGTGCTGTTCATGCTGCTAGTGTAGTCTGCTTTATTAGTTCAAGGGTTTCCAAACTAATTTTTGTAAAGCAGAGAGCGGCAAATTTGACGTCACAATTCTGGAAACTCAGATCCCAGTCTGCACCTTGGAAGAAGCCAATAAGCCTTAACCAATTGGCTTTTCTATAATTCCAAACATTTTCTAGGAGAGTCCCGTCGACAACTAACCGATAACGGCTTTGACGCCGGCGGTGCCGAGATCAGAGTGTGAAGAAGGAGGAAGGAACTTATACTTGTGATGTCTGTCCGTCTAATCCGCTGTAAGTAAATAAATATTCATAAAAACAACGATAACATAAAATTAATTTTTGAATTATCCTGAATTTATTAGTTATTTTTCGTTGTTTTTTTTTTTTTTTCAAAACAAAACAAACTAAAATAAAAGATTTAACATTCAAAAATGTTTTTTTGAATTGGACAATACAATTTTTCCGGCAGGAACGTTCGGGAATAATAAATTTAACATCGTTTTAAGATGAGAATCCTTTGGAAAGGGTAAATTTTGTGGATTTTCTAAAAATATTGAATAATTCTGTTTATCATATGTACAATTAATGAAATTACAGAATGGATAATTAATTGTATCTGATGTGGCTTGTATATCAGTTAAGCTTTTCGCTATATAAACAGTTTTACCAACTATATTATCACTGTCATTTAACTCTTTAGCATTGTCAACAGCCATTATAAATTTCATACCATATAAACCGAATATATTAGTTATTTCCATTTTAATTTCGTTTAAATTCAAGCGGTTACCATCGATTTTTTGTAGTAAAATAGACGCTTTGCGACCAGTTGTATAGCGCTCAATAATCCCATCGCATAGTGATATATTAATCCATGGTGTAGACGGCAGTATGCATGTTTCTGTTGAGCAAATTGATATTTTTATTTGTATACCCTTTAAATCGAAAGATTCCTCAATAACAACACGTTTATCTTGTGCAGTTTTATTATATTCATTAAACGTTGACTTAACTGTTGTTTGAATTAAATCCTTATGCTTTTCAGCGACCTTCTTTAGTTGATTATCATTCTTATCAGTTGTGTAGAATATTAAGACTTGATCCGTTGGTATTAGCTGTGCCTTCTTCTTAAGTTTTTGTATACGATTTATTATTTCCCTAGCGATACCTTCCTCGATTAGATCATCATTTGGTGTCATGTCCATTAGTACAAGCACATCGTTATCGCTATGCGCCTCGTAATTTGGACCAAGCTTTTCAGATATACAATAAATAATTCGCACTTCATTTAGATCAATATCATGCCCCATTATATTAAATTTGCCAGTTAATAATGATTTTTGTATATCATTATCATTTAATTGCTTAATAGAATTCATAACTGTTTTAAAATCACCCTTAAGACGTTGTCCTAATGTTTTATGATCTGGCTCAGCACGCAATGTAATACCATATTTATCTTTATCCATGCTAATTGTTAATTTACGTACATTCAATTCACCAATTATAAAATCATTCAATTTTAATATATCATTTAAGTAATTCTTATCTTTATGTATAACAATTACTTCAGATATTGGATATTTAGTTGGTAGTGTTCGTCTATCTCGCATAACACGGCCCAATTCAATAACTGATTGCATTCGCGATACAGCTAATTCAACATCGTTCTTAATAAATGACCGATTAGCAATTGGCATCATTTGATAATGTACAGAGCCGTCAATGTTAATATTCTTTTGTAATAATATTAATCTTTGATAAATATATTCAGATATATATGGTGTAAAGGGTGCCATCATTTTAACCATAGATAACAGAACATCATATAATGTATCAATCGACTGTATACATTCAATTTTGCCAGTTTCGCCCTTAATGCGACGTCGATTTAATCTAACATACCAATTTGTTAATTGATCTATGAATTTTGTTAACCGTGGAACAACTGTATATAATCGATACGCTTTCATTTCTTTAGCGAAAAACTCAACTAGCGATTCCTTAAACGATAATATCCAAACATCCATAACAGTTGCTGTTTTAATACCATCAATATGACGTTGTTTATCATAGTAATATTCGAAATTCTCTTCCTTTTCTAAACGTACAACATTCTGTATTAGAAATCTATATGCATTATACCATGGCAAGAAGACATCCTTTATTATATCTCTGACACCTTCCTCCTTAAATCGTAAATTTTCAGCACGCACAACTGGTGAATTAATTAGATATAATCGTAATGCATCAGCACCATATTTTGTAACAACTTCCATTGGATCTGGATAATTCTTCTTGCGTTTCGACATTTTCTGACCATCGGACGCTAATACCAAGCCATTAGCAATTAAATTCTTAAATGGCGGCTTATTAAATAGTGCTGTTGATATAACTAATAATGTATAGAACCATCCACGCGTCTGATCAATACCTTCAGCTATAAAATCAGCTGGGAATAGATTTAAGAACTCTTTCTCATTCTCAAATGGATAATGTTGCTGGGCGAATGGCATTGATCCAGATTCAAACCAGCAATCAAAGACAGATTTAATACGCTTCAATGCCGGTTTACCGGGAATACTTGATGGTATCTCGATATGATCAATGCATTCGCGATGTAAATCAGTTATTTTTTGTCCAGATAGTTGCTGTAGCTCCTTAATGCTACCAATGCAAACAACCTCCTCACCATCTGGCGACATCCAAATTGGTATCGGCGTGCCCCAGTAACGATTACGGCTCACCTGTAACAAAATAATTAATAATATCCAATTCCTTATAATCATTCTCTTAATTGTTCCCATAGTTATGAAAGTGATCTAACCCCGAGATCCTGACAAGTCTTTGGGAAGAATTTAACCAACGTTGGAATGTGTTTTTAACTGCTTCAATCGCAAGTTTTTAAAAATACCACGAAACTAAAACAGAATATATACGACTTTAAATCACTTTCACGACTTGTGGGATTATATAAATATAAATTACCGCCCAATCACGAGCCTCCTTCAGCCAATTACCGAAACGTTTCTCCTTAACAAAATCTGGTACCCAATATGTTTGCGAACTGCACGATAATAAGTTCTTTGACATATGCTCAACCCGAACGAACCATGATGGAACAGCCTTATATAGTAGCGGTGTATCTGAACGCCAACAGAATGGATAATTATGCTTAACTTGGCTCAATTGAAACAGTAGCCCTTTTTGCTTTAGCATTGCTATAATATTTTTATCAGCATCCTTAACATATTGCCCAACAAAATCAGTTACTTCAGATGTAAAACGTCCAGTATCATCAACTGGACATATAATTTTACTTGATTTTGTTATAATGCCAGCTGTTAAGCAAACACGGTAATCATCTTCACCAAAATATGGTGCTTGATGCACAATACCTGTACCCGATTCTTCTGTAACATAATCATCAAGTAATACACGAAATGCATTCATTTCTTTTCCATATTCTTCGAAATATGGGAATGGTGGACGATATTTCATGTTGGCCAATTGTTTACCTTCGAATTTTTCTAATATTTCGTAGTCTTTTGGTGTTTTAAATACATAATCAAGGCGGCATTCGGCTAAATAAACAATTTTACCAGTTTTAATCTCCTTTGCCTTAACATAAATCATTTTTGAATTAACACAAATTGATAAATTCGATGGCAATGTCCATGGTGTTGTTGTCCATATTAAGAAATTAGCATTATCTTTACTATTAATAGCTGGCAACGCAACAGTAACACATGGATCAACAACTTCCTTGTAATTTTGCCCAGATTCAAAATTCGATAATGCCGTGGTACATGCTGTAGAATATGGCATTACTTTAACACCTTGGTAGACAAGACCCTTTTCATATAGCTGCTTAAATACCCACCAAATTGTTTCCATATACCATGGATATAGTGTTTTGTAATCATTTTTAAAATCAATCCATCTACCCATACGTCCGACAATTTCCTCCCATTCTTTAGCGTAACGCATTACAATTTTACGGCACTCATTATTATACACACCGATGCCCATTTTATTGACATCTTCTGGGCCACGTATACCAAGTGTTTTATCAATTTCATACTCAACCGGTAATCCATGACAATCCCATCCAAATCTACGATCGACATGATATCCTTGCTGATAGGCATAACGTGTTACAACATCCTTTATTGTTCCAGCTAATATATGACCATAATGTGGCAATCCAGTAGCAAATGGTGGACCATCATAGAATGTATATCTAAGTGATATATAAAATATAGTAAGCATACAGCGATATTGCTGGCTTTATTAATAATGAATTTACCGTGGTTTTCCCTTTGATAGTTTTAGGCAATTCTCAAAGATTTTCTCCTTTTTCCAATAGGTTAGAATTTGCTCCTCTTCATATGGAAAATTGATGCTCTCTGGAACACGGCAAATATCGTTTTTCGTTAGTTTTTTTGCCATATTTTAAACGTATTGAATGCTAGCTATATTCACTATACAATTTATATTAATATTATTAACTAAATGATGCAATTTTTGTCACGTGTAAAATGCCGCACAAACTTTGCAGAGAAAACCGTCCAAGAAGCTGTTTGACAGTTCGCAATGCATAATGAATTTTTTCTTTCACACAGGGTGCGAAAAAAAATTCATTTTGTTCATTGTTCAACCTGCCTGCAGCAAGCCTCTTTGATATAAAGAAAATAATATTATAAAATTTTCAAAATATGATTTATAATTTTTTTAATTATAAATTAAAACTTATAAAAAATTAAATAATAATTTAAAGATCAGTTGCGATATTAAAAATTATTTATTTTACTTTATAAAACAAAAATAAAACGTTTTCAAATTCAAAAAAAAAATTCATTTTGTTCATTGTTCACCTTGTATGCAGCAAACTTCATGACATAACTTCATGTTGATTCTTGTTGCTTCATGGCGACCGTTCTCGAAGGAATCTTTGTGATATCAATTTTATGGTAAATATATTATCTGCGTAAATTAAATTTAGTTATTTTTATAATTTATTATATTTAAAATACATTTAACTTAATCTAGATATGCGCTAGACGCGTTGAGGGACAATTTTATTCACCAGGAAGATAAATTATTTCTGCTAATTTTCAAAGAATAAAAATCAAGCGTTTTCTTTTTAATTAAGCACCTGTCCTCTTATGTAGTGTTGTCCTTTTAAATAGTTCAGATAACATTCTGAAATGATGAAAAGATGAAATGCCCTTGGGAGTTTTGGACGCGAGCATTGGACGAACAACTGGGCGCTGCGCTGGTGTTTAATGCAGTCGCATGGGCTTTTACTCGGTTGTTTTTTTGAATTCTCTTGTCCTTTGTAACGTTCAATGGGATATTCGCTGGAGTCGTGTAATCCTTCCTCCGCCGCCCATTTCTCCTGTAAGCAACTTTCCATCATACGTTTGTTCCTCCGTTGTACGTGCCCCATGTTAAAGGGGTGCTTGTAGTGAAATGGAATTGCAAGATTAAAGCGGGGTTTCTACTTAGGTGAACTAATGCAATTTCGATGATGTTTCCCTTTTAAAATGTGTTTTTTTTCATCAATCGCAAATCTCGTTAATTATGCAGATTAGAGGTCACTTTTCCGATCACCTTGAATATTGGCCTCGATTCCCAGATCCGACGGGAGGGAAGTGAGTTGCGGATTTGACACTTTGCGATTCTCAAATCCGCAACCCCGAATTTCTTTTTGACATTTTCCGCGCTGTAAAAGTGTGATCCGCAACAAATTTTCTGCGGATTTGAACGACAAATGCGCCTAAGATAATCCGACATCGTATATTTCATTATCGCGTGAGTCTTCACTCCGAATTTTCGATTTAAACCAATCCGGGACTGCGGATTTGAGAATCGCAAAGTGTCAAATCCGCACTCACTTCCCTCCCGTCGGATCTGGGAATCGAGGCCATTTAGTATATTGTAGTTTTTATTATCCTGAACAAACGGAAATGTCTTGTTACTGCAAACAAAAATAATTAATAATTTGGTGCATGGACGGGGCTGTGGGGGCTGAGCCCCAACTAAATAGAATTTCAACGGAGGTACCCAAGCTGGTTTATGTCCTCTAAGTGAGTCTAGTACTATTTTTCTTTTATCCAAGTTTATCTGAGTTTTTTTATCCAAGTATTGAACCGCGTCTCGCCCTATACTAACTTTGGGATTGGGCCACCGATTTGTATATATAACTAAATAGAGCTTGCAGTAAGTTTATCTGAGTTTTTTATCCAAGTATTGAACCGCGTCTCACCCTATACTAGCTTTGGCTCACCCTATACTAACTTTGGGATTGAGCCACCGATTTGTATATATAACTAAATAGAGCTTGCAGTCTACATCGTGAAAGCTTTTTCTGGATATGTGAGGGCGCTTTCAGTAATGCAGGATGCGTGCGCAATTGACTTATTCAGTCATTGAAAGCTTTCACTTTCAATTGCTGAATAAGTCATTTGCGCACGCATCCTGCATTACTGAAAGCGCCCTGATTCATGCATTGGATAATTGTTTGGCATTGCTGGTATATGCCGCCAGGTGCATGAAAGTTGTTCGTTGATATTGCTATGGGGGCTGAGCCCTAACTAAATAGAATTTCAACGGAGGTACCAAAGCTGGTTTATGTCCTCTAAGTGAGTCTAGTACTATTTTTCTTTTATCCAAGTTTATATGAGTTTTTTATCCAAGTATTGAACCGCACCTAGCCCTATACTAACTTTGGGATTGAGCCACCGATTTGTATATATAACTAAATAGAGCTTGAAGTAAGTTTATCTGAGTTTTTATCCAAGTACTGAACCGCGTCTCACCCTATACTAGGGCGCTTTCAGTAATGCAGGATGCGTGCGCAAATGACTTATTCAGCAATTGAAAGTGAAAGCTTTCAATGACTGAATAAGTCAATTGCGCACGCATCCTGCATTACTGAAAGCGCCCCTAACTTTGGGATTGAGCCACCGATTTGTATATATAACTAAATAGAGCTTGCAGTCTACATCGTGAAAGCTTTTTCTGGATATGTGATCCATGCATTGGATAATTGTTTGGCATTGCTGATAGATGCCGCCAAGTGTATGAAAGTTGTTCGTTGATATTGCGATAGACAAATAAAAGGATTATAATTATTGATTATTTTAACTGTTTATGTTGATAGTCAATGTTGAATTAAAAAATGCAATCAAATTTTGCTGAGCGTGCAATTGAATCAAATTTATCGAGGATAATGACTGAAGGTAAAAATGCAACTCTTTGTGACTCGAGTCTCTATTCCCTGTAGCTCCTTTACTGATGGGTCGTATTGTCCGAAGTTTTGATTGGTAACGGTGGCACTATGGTAGGGAGACGTACTTATGCCTATTCGATGGTGCTGGGATATCCGGTTCGTCCTCTTTCTGCCAGCAAGTCATACTTAATGGTGTAGTCAGGCTGAAGGGTTAATAAATCAACCCCTTCAAGGCTTAATTATCAGATTTCAGTCTTCCGTGATGTGAGTCTGTTATTACGTCTAATATGACTGGTTGGATCCTATTTAAATTAGCGACTAAGATGATCATATGGATTAAAGTGCCTTTAAGATGTTTATCAGTAAATAAGATTCGTTCTCAATCCTTCAATCTAGTCGAGCCAGTATCGCACTTAAGGGCCCCGGAGACGATCAATAATATTGTCAATACGGCTCTCAATAATATTGACGAGGCGCATTGAAAGACCATATTGACCGTTTACGAGGGGTTCAAACGTATTGTCAATTTATTGAAGCATATTGATAGAAATTTTGATTGAAGCGCATTGACGCGAGGCATATTGATGCACGCATTGACGTTTACAAGGTTTATTGGTCAATATTTCGTTAGTATTTCAACTTATTCCAAAAATAAACACGTCAAAATCGCCACCGCGTCACAACCGATTTTCAAAACAACACTGCGAAGTCGCCATATTGATAGTTAGATTGACGAGATTTTTGAAGCGTATTGACAGGAGCTTCAATATTATTGTCAATACGTATTGACAATATTATTGATCGTCTACGAGCCCCTTTAGGTGTGTGTCAAGACCTTGAGCTTCTTTCCTTACTGCCAATTTTTCCCTGCGAGGGTTCCTTATACGTGTGCAGACGTTTTGTAACGTCTGGATGCCATTCAGAAAGATGGAATATTCCAAATAATATGGCTTTAGATCATAATATGCCGATACGTCCCGACCTGACGATGCTAATTTTGCTGTTCCTGGGTGTCAATGGATGTTGATGGTTCTGATTTTCCAGACAAAGCACTTGCTTCCATTTACCACCATTTTGGTCTCTATTTTAATATTTTTATCTGTAACCATAAGCCAGCAGTGTTTCAAAAGCCTTCTTTAATCTGCCGTTAATTTAAAAAACATTTCTGTTATTGTTTCAGCATTTTCATGGGATGACACACATTACGGAAGAGATTATCTAGTGAAATTTCGTATCTGTGGATCAAGCTTGAATTTTTCTTCTGATTATTTGAAACGACAAGGACGTCATTGTAGATGTTTCTACGATTCATCGATGGATACATTTAGGAAATGCACTTTCTTAATAGATATAAAAGTAAGTAATAAACACTTTTAATGGTAACAAACACTCTCGACGGCACTAAACACTAAGAAAACAAAACAAAAATACAACAGAAGAAGAAGGTCTTCATTTGCTCGTTTTCTTTCGCAATTATTTTTTGTGTGTAAAATTATTGTTTTGTTGACCTTTTACTTACTTGGCGTGTGTGTGTGTTCTCAACGTCTTTTGAGGAAGTTGTCTTTTCCCTCTTTAATAATAAAAATAACGAAAAAAGAAAAGAAAAATTGTCTCTACTATGCGAGTAGTTGTTTGATACCCAACAGGGAAGGATGTGTGTCTTCTCAACTGTGTCCAAGAGTTTCAAATGAGGAAAACGAATTTTTGGTTTTTTTATCATTTATAATAGCAGCGTGAGGATGTGAATTTAAAATTATTAAAACAAGAAAGAGAAACACTTTTTTTGTAAGTTTTATTCTCATTTATACACGTACACACTACATAAACATGATAGAGGGTAACAAGGCTGCGATCTCCTTCTTCGTTATTTTAAAAAGAATTGTTGCGATTCCTTTTTCCTTCTTCAACTAAAAATTTGAATAAAACATGAACAGGAAAACAGCAAAACAACGCGAAGTGTGGGAATCCATATGGGGGAAGGGGAGTAAAGGAGCATAATATACAAAATTGCTTCTCAAAAAAGTTTTACCTCGAATTAAATTTCTTTTTATTTATTTTATTTTGTTGTTGTTGTTGTTGTTTTTAAACTGTATGTCGTCTTCCTCTTAAGACTTTTGTTTTAAGACTTGTAATTATCCCTTTTCTTGTTACGGTGCTGGAGGAGGAAAATATATATGGGAAAGGAGTTTGGGGGTGTCGAACAAGAACGGAAATTGTTAGATACCCCCAAGAAATTTTCGTACAAATTGCAAAGTTTTGCTGCAGCATAATAAATATAAGGAGAGACAAAAGTTAAGACTTGTTATTTTGTATAACATTAAAAGGGTATACATGTGTATACATTTATATCTATGCTTACATAAGCAGCAGCAAAAAGGGGCTTCTAGTTTTCGAACTTTCTTTTTTGTTGTTGCTGGCGGTTTTCAGTTTTTGTTTGTTTATAAAAGTTTTATCTCTTGCTTCTTCTTTAAATAGCGCTATCTACAGTTCTTGGTAGGACTCGGACCTCTTAATGTCTCCTCGTTCCAGTCGGTGTCTATGTCTATATGGGCTAGTACTCGTCCTTATCGTATATATCTTCAGATATGTTCTCCATACTTTCAATTGTGGCTTATTTCGTTGTCATAATCTTCCATTATCATCTTACCCGATTAGCATTTTGAACGGGGTACAGATAGGGTTCCTATTAAGAAAGAAGAATACTCGAAGACGGGCATAGACTTTTCATCCCTGAATTCTATTTCTAGCCGATTCATGTTTTTTCGTTTATTTTAGGGAGACTTGATCTCTGGCTACTTTATAGAAGTTGGATTAAAGGAGTTTCCTGCAGTAAACAATTTTTCAACTTTGTTCTGCGGTCTCTTATTTACAATCTTCGCCCATCTCCTTTCAATCTCAGAGATATATCTTGACAGGCATGTCGTAAAAACTCAAGTTATTAATAAATAATGGGGCAAAAAAAATTTAAAATAAAATCCGATCATGACGATTAACTTTTATTAAAAAAAAACAAAACAAAAAAATGGTGTACTCAAAATCACTTCCGATTCTCCATTGATGGTTATTTTTTAAATAAAACAACAACTTGAAAAACGAAATGCGGGGATCGCACACGTAGGGATTGAGCGCAGCCGTTTTTATCCATTTTGTCTTTCTTCTAAAAGATCACTTCTTAATCCCTTCGGATGATCGCGCACACAAACAAAACAGAACATGATCGTGTCTGGCTTTATTTTTTTAAGCCTTCTTCCGTACTTGGTTTCTCGTCTTTCGTTTTTCTCAGTATTTATTTCCCTTTTGATTTTCGCATAAAGCACTTTGCAGATGACATAATCACAAGGAGTTTCTTGCATCTCCTCTCCTCCTCGGGCATCGGATGCATGCCGTTCCCGACGGTGTGTGTATCATAATTTTAATTTTGTTGCCTGATATCTTTAATAAATTGGCTCTGGACATTCCACATCATTTTTTACTTTAACTTAATATCCTCGAAAGGGTTTTCTACCTAATTTTGTGCAATGATTTTAAGCGTTTTTGCGATATTAAGTGGTTTTGTCTATCATATAACCATAGGGGAAGAAAAGCAATGGCGATAGAACGGACCCTTCCCCCATCCGCATGAATATAAAATTATTTCGAAGAAGCCCAGATCTCCGCAACGACAACGGAGGATGTAACAACACAAAAACTTAAGCTAAAAATAAGAAAACAAAATGCAAGAAACAAGAAGAGAAGACCGAGAAAGATTTTTGCGACAAGACAATTTCCTCAATTATAGTGTCATTTAGTTACGTTTTAATATCGACGACAGACAAATTAAATTCTCAGTCGTATGCTGTCCGATCGCCAGGTATCCAGAGGAATCCATATCTCCATTCCCATTCACTTCGCCGATGGAGATTTGACTTCCGGTGAATTGTGCGCTCTGATTTTATTTTTATCATTTTGAATTTTTATTTGCGGAAAGAAATCAACTTAATTACTCAATTCTTTTCGGGCTTTTTGTCTTATTTTTCGGGGCTGCAGGTCTTTGCCATTTTCGTTTTTCGTTTGGAGATTCAAAAACCTCGACAAACTTCGTAGTCGTTTGGAAGCGCATCCGTTACGTATGGAAAATTTGGCTCTATTATAACAACCCCCGACACTGGCCTACTCTATAGAGCAATCTGACGACTCATTTACCTCCAGGACCTAATCTTATCTCGATCTCGCAAAGTGCGAGGGAAGCATTCTTCGCAGGCTTTCACACTACTGGAGGGAGAGTGAAATAGGTGTGTACCCAAGAAGAGCCTGACAAATATCACATTACAATGGATTCAAAATACCAGAAGAAGAAAGACCCAACAAAAACTATGGTTTAGGAAGATGGGAGGCTAAAATTTCCGAAGAGACCAATGCACGGCTAATTAAATAATCCTTCATCCCTTCTGATTGAGACTTTCTAAATGCTCCCTCTTGACAATGTTAAAAAATTGAAAACGACCCTATGCATTACCCAATATAAAATAGAGATGCGCCGAATACGGGCTCGACCGAATACGAATACTCGGCCGAACATTCGGCGCATCTCGAATATAACCAGCTACATAGAAGCGTCTATTTTGTGCAGCACCACATCCTGTGAATTATTCTCGCCGCCCACAATGTAGCCTTCGCCTATGTGGATTACTGTCATAAGTCTTAATAATATACAACAAGGATTTTTTGTTGATAGTTCCCCACTACACAAGGGAACCACCCCTCCAAGTTCAGCCTCATCCCATCTGTGGCAGCCCCTTCGAGTCATGGGGAATTATTGGGGAATAATGTTGGGAGAAAATTATTTTACAAGTGCCTTGCGATATCTTGATTTTATCCTTTTTGGGTAAGTGAGGAGTAGGCTGTCTGTGTACCGTCAACACCTGCTGCTTGGTGCTGCTATGTTTCTCGTTTCATCTCCCTGTTTCACCCACGAAATACATATACATACATATATGCATATATACAAGCGCAGGACTGTGGCTGAACTGCACTATACTAAACACGATAGCGCCCCTCGCTGCCCATAGAGTATATCGCAGCGTAATGATTAGATCCATTAGACAACTACCGAGATTGGAGCTGCTTTCAATATTATATACACATCCTTTCTCCCAGCTGTGTGTAATTTTGGTTTTGGTTTTCCTTTGCGGACAGATGAGATTATGATGATGATGATGACGATGACGACAACCAAGATTATGATGACAATGATGAGATGAGACGTGTAGCGGCGCGTTACGGTTAGTTTAAAGTGGGGATAGCTTCTGTGGTTGGTATGTATAAATTGTAAATCTAAAGAGGAACTTTTGAGATTTTCATTTGATGTAGCGGTTAATGAGTTTATCCTTTGTATAGACCAGCACAAAAAACATAAGAAATTTTCCGGCTACCAAGGACGAAATATAAAATGGAGTTTTCATGAGTTTTGTTGCCATTGAAAATCGACTCTTTGAAATTATCCTCCTACCCTTGTCTTCATCATCATCACCACCACCATCACCGCCAGGCTTCTCTCATACAAAACAACATGCCAATTACTTTTAAGGACTATGCCATGTAAACAACGTATACAAAACGATAGCATCACAGCAGCAACAACGATATGATAAGAAACGGAAGGAGACAGGACGAAGGACACACGACAGTGGATGGGTGTTTCTTTTTTCTCTCTGGCTGTTATCTTCTGTAAAAAAACCCAAGATAAAAAGAGGATAACAAACATAAATTTGTATCAAAAAGGATTTTTCGAGAGAGTCGTAGTGAAATTTTTTCAAGATTCATGGACACTCTTCAAAGTGAACCATCGCAAAAGCCCACCACCACCGGTCCCCGATTATATGGTTAGGAAGGACGGGCAAAACTGGCAGGAAGCTGTAGGGAGAAAATTTGTGTTTTTTTTGTTTTTGCAGGGCGAAGGGGAGAGATTCCCAAAAATTTAACTTCATTTGCTTGCCAAAAATTTTATCTCAATTTTATAGAGCTTAGATACGACGATATACATACATACTACATACATATGTACATACAACAAGGAAATGAGAAATTGCGGCTTGTGTACTTCGGAATAATTCAGAATCTCTTCTATAGTTCGAGAAATTGGACGGGTTTTTTTGCGGTTTATGAAAAGTTCTTCCTTCCACCACACACACACACAAAATAATCCTCAAGTTATTCCTCTACCATTTCATCCAACCATCCATCCATCGATGTTCTCCTCTAGTATAGCATAAGCCATCATATCCCCCACTCACCCCGATGCTTTTATCTGCCAAACCATCGCAGCCACCTCCCCAGACCCCACGATCAAACCACCCTCGCACCCTACCCATAACAGGCCACACCATAATCCCCAAAGTTTCTCTTTTACGCAAATTAATATGGAACAGTGCACAAAAATTTGTAAGTGCTCCACTTGAGCTTTGCTTTTGCCATCAGGAGTGGCTTTGAGATTCGTAAATCAATTATCAGGACGCATTAACACAGGCAGGCATACATAGATGCATACATACAGCACTTATACAGAGAGCAGAGGATAAAGGAAGCGGCACGAAAAAATAAAGGGAATGAAATTTTCGGTGTTTTTATTAGAATAAAAGCAGAAAAAAATGGCAAAGGAACACGCCCATTTCGTTTTTTGGGTGTTTTTTAATATTTGCAAATCCATTCCGCCCCGTACCGCAAGATAGGAGATGTGATGTGGTTAGAGTCGTCCTTAAATAAAATTTCCGAGTCGTATCGAACTGCTAAAGGCGTACTAGACACGAGTCTCTAGAGAGACATGCCCAGAATCTTATATCGTGAAAATTATTCAGAAAAATATTGTTTCATCGATCGAGCACTAATCGAACATTGTTCGAGCATTCTTCCGCCATGTGGTAGCCCATTCCCTCAGCTTTGAAAACGGCCAACTTTGGCGAACTGCCATCTATGCTTGCCTTGATTGATTGCAACAGCTTGGATGTGAACGTGGCACGGTTTTACGCCGTTCTATATGAAGCTGTCGTTTCTCGCGTACCTTTGGAGCCCCAATTTCCGTTCCTTTTCTGCTCTGCTCACAAGTACTCAATAGTAGAAATGGAACGAAGCAATTGCCACGCGACTATTGTAAAGAGCTTTGTCTATGCGCTATCATCAAGATCTCTTCCAAAAAGGATTCCAGCCAGATCCCTCCGACCCATCATCATCATCATATCATATCATGCCGTACGAAATACATCCTCCAGGAAGCATTAAAAATAGGTCATCAACCGACCGACGGCACTATCCCTATCCACAATGCTATATAAGAAAGGAAGAAGGCACATGACTCGTGTCAAATAAAAATTACAACTTGAAAATGCGCCAAGAAACATACTTCTTCTCTGAGGGTGTCGACCTACCCCCTACACGTTAGGACAACAACAAAAAACAGGTAACAACAGAAATACCCTAATCATTATTCAGGAGCAACAAAAAAATACAACATGCACCATGAAACAGGTGCATCCCTATAAACAGTGGCGCGGGAAGCAGCAGCAACATACCAAAAAGCCGGAATCAAGCAGCTTGTGGCTATCTCTACTCTAGGATAAGAAGTCATTCGTCTCTCGTGTGATAAAAAGAAGCGAGGTCCTAGACCTTTAGCCTCTCAACCACCACCACCGGCGACCAAACCACGTTCGATTCGATTACATCCTGCTGCTGCCGGATTCCCCGAGACTATTATCCCGCCGTAAAAGTGCGCGCCATATACAAGATCCACAACACACTATTGTGCAAGCAGCATGCACCACCGTCCGTCTATGATGGTGTGGTTGCAGCGAGTGTCCTGCTGTTGCCATTAGAGGATAAGGAAGAAATGTGTTTTTTTGTTGGGTTCCCGTTGGTTCCTTCCTCGGCCTGATAGCAATTAACGTCAGTAGGATGAAATTAAAATGCGCGTCTATAGCAGGTGACTCTCTCTCTCTGGCCAAGTCTCCTTTCTTGGATGTTAATTATTTATTATCATCCCTTAAAAAATTATTATGTATATATGCCCAAGAAGAGGAGTACTTGAAGGGTTTTGTGTGTGTGAGGCTCATTTTCGTAATTATTCGAGGGAAAGATAAGAGACAAAAAACACAAAACGCCCCAAGAAGAAATTTTCCTTGTGTCGTTTTTATTAACCCTTAGAAAAGAGAGTGAAAAACGGGAAACGTGGCGTGCGCTCGAGAGCTGTGTTAACGTCCGGCTGTTATCACACGAGGTATTTACAGCAGCAACAACAACAAAAATAAGTCAACCAGACGATGATGTTAGCAATAATAATTGCAACATACGCGTGCACACGGCATTGAGGTGCGCGAAGTAATTTTAGATGACCTACATATACATAAATACTAAGAAGGAAGTTTAGGCCTGATGCGCAGAAGCAACGACCCAAGAGCTGGCCAGCAATGTCTACTGTTACAAAAACTAATCTATGTTATCCCGGTCTCCACTATTTACCACGCTTTTTTACGAGGGAGTGATGAGAATCTTACATCGGTCTAGCAGGCGGGAAGGGGGCACCCAGACGGTAGGTCAGATTCCTTCTGACTAGCAACTCACCAACTCTTTAACGCATGATGTTCAAGTCCAGACTGGTATGACCCGTAAAGGCATCACTTCAGCCTGGCGTCATCAGCATGACGCTTAAAATGGGATCCTTCAAAGGTGCTCACCAGCGCCGGAACAATATAGCCATCTAGCTCTATGTATCTGCTATCTCTCGTTGCATTTTGTTGCCTTTCCTGTTTCTTTGGGCTTCGTGCCTTCTGATATATGACCTTAAGCGCCAGCGCCACTTCCCACACATCCTTCGGCCTTATAATATGGTGTTGGACATTTAAAGAATACAGGTTCCACGTCCTCTTTATTGGCTGGGTTTTCTGGGCAGAACGGTGAATCGTCCCACCTGAAGCGGTGAAGATATGCCCTGAAACCTCCATGCCCACTAAGGAACTGCTGCGTGAGGTAATAACTTACTTCCGCATGTCCCCTCATAGCCCACTTCCCCATATTTGGTATGAGTCTATGTGTACATCGGCTCTTAGTAAGCTCGTCCCACCTCCTCTGCCATGTGCGGTGGACTGGTTGCGCGTTAGAGCTCGTCGCACTTCCTTACACTCCTCGCTTGCATATTCTGGGTCGTACAACCTCTTGCCCTCCAATACAAGAATATCTTTAAATCCTACATTCGGCCCACCTCGAATACAATTCGCATATATGGGCAGGCGCCCCAAAAACCACCTTGGCTTGCATTGCACCTTGTCGCGGCAAACTCATTGGTGGCCTGTCGCGCCTCTATAGATCCTTTAAGCCTCGGTAAAAGTGTAGCAGCTCTCTCTGTGGTCGGAGAGATGCCGGGAATTGAATACTCCCTGGACGCGATAGAGACGGAACGGAAAACGGCAAGATCACTGAACTTTGAGTTCGGTGATCGATGAAGTGCTCCGACTGATCGTGTTTATCGTGTGCTGTGCGGCTTTGCGAAAAACTTGGTAATTAAGTTTACGCGGTCACCACAACCATAGCTACTATTCCACTGAAATTTCGAATCTCCCTGACTATCTCCCACACTCTCTTTCACATTCTCACTCTCTCTCTCTAGATATCTGCAAAGCCTTTGATAGTGTATGACATCCTGCTTTATTGACCAAACTCCAAGCTATTGGGATTGACTATGTTCTAAACAACCGGATTAGGAGCTTTATTTCTGGATTGAACATCAAGGTAGTACCACACCATCTCTGCAGGTGTTGCCCAGGGCTTAGTTCTATCACCAGGTCTCAAGCAACAACCCTCCACAGTCAGCATTCCCCACCGTTCCCCAGAGCTCTCCAGAGTTCAAGCGAGGTCCTAATCTATCCTGTCTTTCTCTATTCTTCGAGCTAAGATTTAATGTATACATATTGCACCTATAGACATTGCACCATGACGGGTGCGACAGGACGGCCTGGTAGTACCAAGGGCTTGCTCTGTCATTTATGATACATCCAATCTGGAGGCCGCCACAAAATGCGGATCACAGTTTCTGTTGACTACAATTAGATCAGGCCTAGATTTGTTGAAGAAAAATTTCTTGTGAATGAATGAAGAATTTCAACGTTTCTCGCGAGAACGGACGGAGAACGGACGGGATCTACACCTTAACGTGCACAAAACAGTTTAATCGGCGTATTTTAGTGCCGTAACGAAAACAATTTCTCAGTGTATCGATATATATGTATGTACATTCTCTTCATCCATCCATCGATCCTCGCGCGTTTCCATTACTTTTTTCTTCTAGCTTTTGCTTAGTTCTGATTATGCATAGTTAGCGCACTAGCTAGCGCCTTAGTAGAGTAGTTCACACAAAGTATGCATACCTGTACGTATACGCAACTATCTATATATAGCTGTAGGGCATCTCTACTGCTGCTTCAAAGCGAGTGGTGGTGTAATTTGAAAATTTAAATCTGGTAAGTTTTTGTTGTTGACGAAGAGCAATACCACACAATAACAACAACAACAACAAAATCGAAACGGAGTAACATTCTTCCTAACAAGACGTGGTCTTCTTACCTTCGGCCTTCTTCTTATTCCTACTCTGTGTATTATTAAACGAGACGTTCTGTACCCCCACTAGATTATAGTAGTTGAGTGGTGTGTTTGTGTGTGTATAAAAGTGACGACCCAAAAAACCAATAAATCTTTGACCGTATCTAAACTAATGGAAACGAAAATTAAATTACTTCCAAGTGAAAATCACTATATAGGCGAGACTGCATCATCCATGGGTCTAGCAGCACTGCTCCGCTCCACTCTCATGGTGGCTTACCTGGTTAATTCGAACCACGGAACAACAACAACAAAAAATCATGTCTTTTTTTCTACTTTATTATTTTCATTTAGGCTCTAGAGAGAAAATCCAGAATGGTGTGTAATTTGCTTAATCTTTTAATCCCCGGTTTGCTTCCTTGTGGAATATGTATGTTTTTTCGTTGGTCCAGAGTTTGGACACTCCGATTGTATGGTTGCATATATCTGCGCCGCACAAGCACCACCACCGATCGATCAATGCACGTTTGATTTACAGCAAGATCAATACAAGATCCGGTAGAGATATATAGTTGGCATCCATAGTACGTGATCTACACTATATAGAATTTCTGAGCCATACACGAGAGAGAGGGAGATAGATTCCCATTAAAGAAATTCATTGATAGATTCCATCCCGCCAAACTTTTCTGTGTCGAATTTCTCTCTAGGTGTTTTGGTTTTTTGTTTTTTTTCCATCAACATTTTTCTTTCGTCTTCAAAGTCCAGAAAGACGACAAAAAATATAGAAAAACTTGTGAATGAGTTGATGAAAATTCAGTAAAAGGGCGATAGGCGATAGGAGTGAGGACGGGGTGAAGATGGACAACCAAAATCCGGCAAACCACGACAAAGAATTAAATTTCATTCACAAGACTCGTTCTTTCGCGTTCTCCGTGGCTCTCAGGTTTTCACTTGGAGTTTGTTCGCTTGTTATACTGTCCAACTGCATCATCATCATTACATTCTTCTACATGGGCGTAAGTATCTCGGGTAGAACTTAAATATCCGTATCCTTAACCCATCATTGCTTGGCTAAAGCCCTCCCAGGTAAATCCCATCGGCAAAGTCAGAATTAAGACAATACGCGATGTACCTGCTGCATGCACACCGGTACTGTACTTCATCTCAGACCAAGTTTCATTCATCATGAGCACTAGAGAGAAAGACACTTACGGAGGCTCTATAGCAGCCAACAACGAATTATATAAATTAAGCCATGAGTGGATACTGTCCCCTTCCATGGCAAGTACTGTCTATGTTCTTAATGCTATTGTCGCCACTCGATGATGATGAATATATAATAATAGGAACACGATACCAAGTTGTTCACTGGAAGCACACCCAACAGGTGCATGATATGGAAGAGAAAAACGCACAAAACATTGTCCAGAGGTGCTTCATAGTGCGGCCACAAAAAATGAAGAATCATTAAAGGAGGATGAAGAATCATTGAAATCTCATATTATTAACTACTCCCTCTCGATCTCCTTGTGTGTGTGGGAATGTCACCATAGATAATCACGAGGCATATGTGAGGCTGTATACTGAGAGTTGAAGCTGATCGCTGTTATCATATGTCCTATATAATCATTTCGAAGGCTGGTTAGCAGCACTATAGTGCATTATGCATGTCATTTCCTTAATGGATAGGCGTGTGCAGCCTGCGCAAACACAGGAATGAGCTATCAGTTTATATATGGTGAGATATCATTGAAGGTCCTAAAGTGAGTTTATCGCGACATTATTTTTTGATAACAGAGTTCGATGATAACGGGGGTGATCTCTGTCGAACTCTTGCAGCTTTCTAACTTTAAGCTCTGCTATCGAAAAACCCTCCTCAGGCCAAGAGATACTAAGCTTCGATGACCAGCAAATTCTAAGATTTTAGTAGTGGCAAGATCATGTGCTTGGTGATACCAGGGATGATCTCTACCGATATTCTGTCGAACTCTTTGAAACCCTGCTAACTTTAAACTCGTGCTATTAAAATACCCTCCAGGTTAAGATACACTCTCGTGTACCCCGCGAGTAGCCAATTCTTTTGGATTCTAGTGGTCTAGAACACTTCTGCAAACTACTATTATAAATATTTAAAAAAAAAAAAAAAAATATGCCCAGTTTATACACCGCCTGAAAGATGGAAATTGACCGGAAATAGGACCACTTTCGTCACACTTAGCGATCCCCGTGAATGGAGATCGGAACACGGCAGAAATACAACAGTACCAAATATATATATATATTCCCTCCATCGCTACCCTCCCTTCACCGCTTCTTCACTCCAAAAACACTTTTCACTTTTTGGGTAGACGACGCACAGCAAGAGCAGCATTTGTTCTTCTTCTTTTACCTTCTTGCATGTACCTTTGCGTGTACCTGTCTGTACAAATATATGTAAATTTGAATACACCTAAAATTTATTTGGTGGTGTATGATCTGATCCGATCTGGCTGAATTAAAAAAATGTATATACATATAATACTAGCAACAGAATCGAATATGCCCTGAATGGTGTAACAACAGTCGTTATTATTTCCCCCTTTCACTACCTGGTGGCGTTTTTTTTCTTGCGTGTTTTTCGGTTACTCGATGATTTTTTGTATTTATTTCGTTTTTTTTTTCAATTCTTTTTTGTTTTTGCTGGCCTACCTTGCCTTGCCTCTGGTGTGGAATAGCAACATGCAGTCCGATACCCGACGATGACGTGAAATCCAAATCAAATTCGGCTGCGGCATGCGCGCGCAGCTTTGGATAAATTCTTTTAAAATTGGATTCAGGTCAACCATCTATCCCTGAACTCGCGCGCCACAGGTAGGTGGGAAGAGAGCAGAGGGGGGGGGGCGGCAGGCAGGCAGACAGTAGTAGTAGTTATTTGCAGAGATTAGGCACAACTAGCCGCATTCGAGGAGTAAATATACAACAGTCCAGCCAGCAGCAACAACAATAAAAACAACAACAACGTTATAGGGTTCAACCCCGGCGTTGATGGGCAAGATCAGCGTGTGGTATGTGATGACCACTTGTGCTATATATGAGCATGAAAATCTCTGAGGGTTGATTGAGGGTTTTTTTCAAATGACAATATCAACCTGCGAGGAGTAGGCAGGTGCTCAAGGTCTCTAGATCTTGGTCTCGATCATTTTTTTGTGATTTTCTGTGTGCTCATTTTTTTGTTGACACGCTTCGATATCTTCTTAAAATACCGTACAGTCAGCTGGTAGATGTATTCCTCGCCCCCACCGCCCCCTCAGTCCTCACAGACTGGCAGTCAGTCTCGATCGATGACAATATCGCGAGTATCGATGATGGCGATGAGAATTATTCTTCACTTTTCGCAAGTACAGGAAAAAACGAAAAAATAATCGTGAGATTTTCGGATTAAAAATTTCATGTTTTTACTACTACCGATTGCCGTACAAAAAACTGCGTGGCTTGTGTTTTTGGGGAAAGATAGTTTTTGTTATTGCAGTAAAATTCTTAAAATAAACGCAATTATTACACGGTTTTTGGCTACCATTTTTACGGGGACAGATCTCAACATTCATCCAATCCATTATGCGCGATATACATACGTAAATTCTATAGTATAGCTTTGCTAGATTCAAGGTTCTGGATATAGAAAAGAAGAACATCGCGAAAAGGAAAAGACCTCTCTGTGGGGAGCAGCAAATCATAAGACTTCTTGCTTTAATGTGCACTTGTCATTGCGAATTTTTTTTGTTTTTAAAATGACGCTTTGTCATCATGAAGTTTTATTTTAATAGTGTAGCCTTAATTTTTGGTAGATAGAAAGTGGAGTAGTAGTAGTAGATCTGTTCTATAACCCATCCAGCCCCACGTCTGCAAGAGCGCGCATACTCCTAAAAGCTGTCTCGCGACTACTGAAAGTGGTGGTGAGGGGTTTATATTATAGGTCCAAAACTACTGTGGCCCTTCGCTTCGCCTATCGTACCTCGTACCAGCCCCATTCCTAATTGCAGTTGCGAATATCCCGATGAGACAGACCTAGAGCTCGCATCTCGTTGTCAAAAGTAAGTCTGGAACCTGAAAAGTCTCTTCAGGTGGGTGTTGTGGAAGAGGGGGAGGTCATAATATTCTATACATGAACATATAAAGTAGAACTTCTCCTTATCTCTTCCTAATGGTATTTTCTATCGAATGCCCTAACGAATGCCATTTATTCTAAATCATCACAAAATATCCAACCCAGGAGCAAGACAGCCAACAATAGCGCGCGACCCCAAACAACTCCTTTCACGACACGCGCAAATATTGTCTTTAAAGACAGCGGGAAAATATTGAAGCTGTTCTCGATAGGCAGTAAAGAATTGCTTCCACATCGCATCCTTTGGAAGGTGTTACGAAGATTTTGGTTTTCTGTTCAACAGACAAATTTTTCTTCAAGAAAATCAAAAACGAGCTGTTTGAGCCTTATGCAGGAAACTGTTTTGAAACATATTTTGGGCGTTTGGGCGTGTACTCTTTAAAAGTTTTCGAACAAGCCCTACAAAAGAGCTTCCATTGAGCTTCTCAAGAAGCTGTCGGGAAGAAAATGCAACGCTTCCTCCCAATGACATGCAATTATAAAAAAGATATGACGTGGGATACGGACAAGAAGGGCTCCTAAGCTTCAAGAGAAGGCTTCGTCATGTCTTAAAGTAGGCTTCCGTACCCCAGTGGGTAATAATAATAATAATAAATATACTACACACATACAAAACAAAAAAATTCCAGAAAATGTCCCGGACTTGAAGTCTCCTATCAGAAATTATCAGGTTCCGGCTGCCATATAGAGATGGCCACAAATTTTATATAGCTGATCTGAAAGTTTTTTCGGAGCAGTGCAAGCTCTCTTGACTGGTGGTGGTGTTATTGCTGGTCACAAATTTACGCGCTTGCCCTTTTCTCTCATAACACGTACGCACTCTCATATGTGTGTATGCACATTAAAAAATCACGGAAGAGAATTCTACAATTTTGTCCTGTACGCGAGGTGTAACATTGTGGATCTTGATTCGACCGACCCCCTTGGCCTCCCTCTTTCAATATTCACAATCCGTTCGTTCCGTTTCTGCCGCTCCCGATCTATATCCCGAATCGCTCTGGTTAGTCCTGCTGGGTGGCTGTCAGCTGGTGAGTCCTTGTGCTTTAGTTGTTTTAATCCTTTCAGAATGGATTTCACTAGTGTAGCATGGAGCGCTCCCCCCGCCACCCCAAACATAACCATTACATGGTCGATTTGCTGGCACAAGTACTAAAAGTGGGACCGAATCGAATATGTAGTCAAATGTTGCCTCTGATGGTCAAGTTCTCCCTCTGATAGGGGGTTTGAGCTCTTCCTGCCACACAAAATCCCTTCGACTGGTCTCTCATTCCCCATCCACAGAGACTCTGGCTCAAACACCCTGGCCTGTTCTACTGTCGATATTTTTGTTAATGTTGTCCTTAGGTTTTGGGTTTGCAGTAATGCAGCAAGGTACCGAGGCCAGTCCGAAAGAAACACACACACACCTAAATAAAAACCGAGTTGACCACTTTGAATGCATGTGAAGTGGCGGATGTGGGTGTCATGCAGACAGAAAACCCAGTGACAGGAGGATGCCCTTTATTAGATCTGGATCCCAAATCTAGGGCCATTTGCACACGCCATCTCGAGAGCGCTCTCATCTTGGTCGGGCACCCTCCTATGCCTTCAATACTTTTGCTAATCCCCTATTTTAATTTCTTGAGCTGCACACTCTCGGGAATCGACAAAAACCGAGGAACCTCGCCAATCAATCCTCGTTTTTATCTGCTTGCTTGCTATGCGGTAGCAGCCAGACACGTCCTCTCGCGTTCATATCTTCTGGCCAGCCGGGGGTCCTTGGTCTCTCCACTTTACTCATACGTACATATATTCATATTTGAGGTTTCCGAATTGAGTTGTCCCAGGGACCCACCACTGGGGCACCGGGTAATTGTCGTTCATTTAAATTAATTGACTGGAAAATCATTTAACACAAACGACGCGATTTCCTTGGGCATTTTGATGGCTTTATTTTATGTGGGAACTCCTATATAAAAAAGGATTCCTCTGGTGGTCTCTAGATAAACACCCAAGTTGATTCCCCTGTGCTGTGCTGTCTCGGCGGCGGCACTGCGAAGAGATGATGTCGGCTTAGTTTTGTGGATATCATCATCCATTCTGATATGTTATATGATGGCTCTTGCTTTGGGGGGGCTTAATCCTGTTGTGGTTGTTAGCTTAATGTGGATTATAAAGATAAAGAAAATTTGTAGAGTGGTTTTTTAGGGGGGCCGAGGTGGTGGGGGATAATGTGGAATATGTAGAAAATAATGGACTGATGGTAGTTGTGTTCTCACGTGCCACTATAAATTTTTGGTCATCGTATTACTAAGGGACACTTTTTGGGAAAGAATGAGGTTCAATCGCGAGAACGTTTCTGTGTAGTCGATCTAGTCTAGAGTAGTCGTACTTAATCTAAGTAGTCGATCTAGTCGATCAAGTCTTCTTTGACCTAAAAATTAAAAATTTGACGGGGACATATTAGGAGACTTCCTCTTCAGGTGTAGTGTACAAGCTCGATATTTTGGTCGACGTTTCTAGAATATGTCTTTATTGATTTTGTTCTTTTTTTTCTATAGAAACGATTATGGTAACACTTTTGATTCAAAAAACATTTCTTTTATTGTTTCAGCACTTTCGGAAACAAATCAGCCCCAACGAATTTCTGATGAAGAAGCAAACCACGATCCTAGAATTTAAAATATACGTCATCACTATTTTGGAGCAGTATTTTTTTTGAGGTGCTCAAAACAAAGTAAGAATTTCAAAGCTTCGTTTCTATGTGGATCTTGAATTTTGTTTCCGATTTTTTTTAAAGGGCAACGGTGGAACGTTATTGTAAACGATCCTACGATACATCGATGGATACATCTAAGAAATGCACTTTGTTAATAGATATAAAAGTAAGTAATAAAGATTTTCTATTTGTCTAGCAACGATATGCCCATATTTTTTTGCGTATGGAAATGGCGATTATTTCCACGCTACGCTTGTTTATCTTATTTATTGTTGAGGATTTTAAGCACAAACTTAACCTTTAAGGGCACAGTGTTATGTGTTATTACTTATTTATTACCTTTTTATTACCCTCTTATTTTAAAAACATGATGGCAGTGAAAGGGTAATAAAAGAGTAATAAAACGATAATGAAAGGATAATAAAACAAAACATCTGAGAACTATTAAGGGGTTAGACTATTCTTCTTCTTCGATGGCTGAGCAGCTCAATTCGAGCCTAGGTCTTCATCAGCTTCTTCTTCGTCTTTTATCTACAATTGAAGTTGTGTTTGAAACAATACGATTCAAAAATATTACCGTAGGGAGATGGCCTTGTGTTCAATGGAGAAATTTATTGTACCGATGAGAATTTTGTTTCTTAATAATAGTTTCATATCACCTTCATATTTTTTGTTTGATAAAGATGTTTTTTGTTATTATTTATAATAATATTGAACAATCACACACATGAAGCCACACAATAGTAAGGCCAAACCAGAACAATAATATTTCATCATATTTTCGATGCATAAACAAAATAACGAGAAGGCCTTGAATTGTGACAAAAAAGAACACTTTGACAAAAATTTAATATCGCAAAACCTTCCAAAAGAAAAAAACCCAGTAAAATACCATTTCGTCATTTTTGTGCTACTCTTAAAGATTTTTGCGTCACCACTCAGCCATTTTCAGTTTTCAGGTGGTTGCTCGGTTGGTGGTGGTAGACTATAGGAAAAATTGAATGGTTTTAGTTCTGTTTTTTTATTTTTCTCGTTTTTGGGTTTTAATAAAAGTTCGAACTGAACCATGAAATATTTCGTCATCGTCAATTGTTGTGTGATAAGGTTGCAAGAAACATGACAAATAAAAGAGTTAAGAAAAATCAAAAAAAAAAAAACAAGAGAATAACAACAAAACAAGAAGCGAAGTAACAGCAAATTAGTAATAGGACACAGCAACGGATAAAATTAAAAATAATAAGAGAAAAAAAACAAATTTTTGAACAAAAACGATTGAAGCAAAAAAAGAAATGAAAAATGAGAAAAATAGTCAACGTTGAACTAATTCGGTTTTTGTATGTAAAATCTGTGTGTGCAAAAACAATGGGGAGTAGCAGCAAGGTAAGTTTTCACGTTGCGATTTTCGCCTCCGGGAACAGTTTTTTACATATAGATGCAAAACAGTAAATAGAGCACCTAAATGCAGGATAAATCCAAATCTTGTAATAGTAGAAATTTACGTCGGAGTTTTCAAATAGTACATACCACCCCCGCAAAAAACAAAATAGTCGGTCTTTAGGGGGGCTTTAGTCACAATGGAAATAAAAACCAATTCGTTTTCTTCATTTTAATAATAGCACCAGAAATTTCTCTTTTTCCATATAAAAAACATATGCTCGTCTATGCTACCGTTGTTACAGTTGGAAAATTCGCGGAATGCCATAATGTCCCCCCATTGGTGATATATTAAAAAATAATAAACAGCCACCATCAAGCAGCACCACGGTAAAACAGCAACAACACCTCTGCTGCCACAAATAATAATAGTAAATAAGGAAAGCAAAGAAGTTTTAAAAAAAGTGATTTTAAATTGAAAAAAAATTCCAGGAAGAAGAAAAATCAAGAAGAAGATGAAATGGTATATTATATATGTATATGTGTATGTAGAGGAAAAAAACACACGGCCAAAGCATAGCACCACCAGGTCGCAACAACAAAAACACTAAAAATTACCTGGAAGAAAACGGAATATTTCACATATTGTAACGCTCGGCTGTCCAACCGTATCGGAAATACCGAATCGAAAAAGTAGGTAGAGTTGTGTTGAGAGGGTATATAGTGTGCTTGCTGTGTTGTTAGCAGCATGTAGAGGAGAAACTACTTGGAAAACAAAAAAAAGTTGTAAAAATGAAATTAATTTACAGCTTCATACATACTAATAAAATCGGCGCGCGCTTGTAATGATTATTACAAAGGTGAGTTTCAACACCAAAAAAAAGAAAAAAGAAAAGGAGCTGAAAAGTAAATAGCAAAACCATAATTTTGGTGATTCTTCTTTTTAACTACTATATTTATGCCACACTCTACTTTCCCGTGTGCACCACCACAAATCAATCAATCAATCAACAAAAGGTGATCGTCTTAAGCAAATATGCCCGCCTGCACCGCTTTGGCAATATTCATGGTTCTACATATGCGATGAAAGTCGAGTCGTGTGGCGTGCAGGGGCGGATCCAGAAACAATTCTTGGGGGAGGGGCGGAGGGAATGCAATTTTACTCAAAATCCCTAGGAATAAAATAATTCCCCGAGTAAAAATAAAAGATGGCCTTACAACGGGCGAACACCGGCCATGCTTGAAACATAGTCCTAGGACATACGCCGGGCTTCAGAGGGCTGGTTGTCGGACTGTACGGCCGTACATGTCTTCGTATTCGAATATGTATTACAAAAATTTTATCAACGCACTGCAATTAGACCGACGAGAGATGAGAATATAATATAGGTTTTTACCTCCATCGTCAAGTGAGCTAATCATATCTGTGGGTTATAGCAGCACAGCAAGAAGAGATCGGTTTTGGAGAAGGAAATTTTGAGAGCGAGTAGCTCAGCGTCAAAGGGGATAGAGAAACTGGGAAGCGAGCTGGGTTACAAATTAGATGGCTACTACAAGCGAGAAGTACGCCACCCCCGAGCTTCCGAGTCAGTGTATGGATCCCTCCGAAACACTTGCTAGAGGAGTCGAAAAGTTCAGCATTAAGAATGCCTTCGTGGAGCCAGGTTTCAGTAAATGCTATGACATCGAACCCGCTAGCCATCGGTGCCTGAAGGATGTCGTTAGTTTTTGACCTGGTCCCCCTTACGTTCTGGTAGTAGAGAGAAAGCGTCTCGAGTTTTTTGGCATCTGTAGAGCGCTCGGAGTAAAAGCGTTTGCATGATGGCCTCGAGAACGGGTACGCGGAACAAAAAGCTTGGAAAGGGCACCAGCAGGCCACAAACCAGGATCTAAGAGAGCCTTGGCAATAACCGGCGGGGCAGACAAAACAATAGAAGAAACAGGCTTGGCAGCTGTTGCCGGATGTCACTTACCTGCCTGATACTGGATGGTCACACCATCGTTTCAGCGTCCCGGGGCGTTGACTCGTTTGTGAGGGGTCGAGCTTAGCGGAGTTCGTCTGGTTCGTAACTTGCAAGCAACTGTGAGTGCTAGGGGCGAAGTGAAGTCATAGGAGCGGAGTCTCCTTCTGGAGCGGATTCCTTTTCCTATGCAAGGCTTGTTAGTTTAGATAAGATTGATGCTGGCATATCGTCTGCCCCGCACTAACAGATCAAACTTGTGGGACACAGGCAACTGTGGTAGGGTTGTGGGCTAGCCAACTGTGAGCTGGCACAGAAACGGGGAAATCAAACTAGCGAAGGGTCGTCTTTATGAAGTGTCAATCTTATTAGGATGTCACTGGGTGATCTTTAGGTATTTAAGTAGGTTTATTCTAACTACATTGACACTGGTCTGTGCAAATTGTGAAAACTAATTTGCTGCAGGCAACACCTTCAATGAACCAATGCTATTCTTCCCCGATCATGGGAAGAACCGCACATTCAGTACTTTCATGAGATATTGAATGCCTAAAAGTATTCAGCATCTTTATAAGGTATTGAATGGGTCCAGGCAGTGTTCGCTTATGGACTTTCGGCCACAATGAGGGTGTAGCCTGAAGCGGCGCCTGCTTCGAAAGCCTAGCGAAACGAATTGTGGAGCTACGCGCTAGTATTCTCCTAGATTTTAAGATAGATCACCTTTTGACTTAGGGCAGTGTGAAAAAGAACTATGCTGATACTCCGAAGGAAGGAACTAAACAGGAGATGAGCTATGGAACTACGGAGCTATTGAACTATCAAAAATTGAATCGTTTATTTGAGAAAGGGCACACATCACATTTTTTTCAAATTTGTTTTTATTCTTGAAATGGATTCTGTGGGTGTAGACGCAGTTAGTGTTGAACAGGCACGCCTCCAACACGATTGCATTGGTTGTTCTCCAACCAAGTTGTCAACTGGCCAACCAGCAGCAACAACAATGCTGAATGATAATAATCAAAAGTGAATCCTACAGAATCATAAAACAATGTTATTTTTTACATTTAATGCTCACTATTCTATGGTTTTGTATTCTGAATTAAATAAACCATTGGTAACTAAGATGTTTAGTGCAGAATATTTATTTTTTTCTTTATTTAGTGCAGAAAGGGCACATATCCACATGTTAAAAAAGGTCATTACTGGCCAACGTTTCCATGTAAAAAAAAATAATACCTGGAAAATAAGTCTTATAGTAGGTTATGTAAAACAAAAATACCAAGAAAAAATATAAACAAAATTTTAAGGGTGGAAACAGTTTTTTGTTGTTCCTGAAAAGTTAGAAAAATGTGATATGTGCCGTTTCTGAAATAAACGATTCAATTGCTGCACAAGAAAATTTCAACAGATGGCGCTGATTGGCTTGTATGGCGATTTCAATGAGCTTCTACGTCTGTGACAGATAGAGAGAGAGAGGTACAGTGACTCTGGGTCATGTTAAAGTTGAGGTGAAGTACTTGAAAAGATTTTGGTTTAGTCATCTTTCAAATTTTTGATTAATCTTATAGCACTGCGCCCTCCCCACCCCCTGATTTCGCTTTCATACACATTTGAACTCGCTCTCAATTAAAACCAAAGCACAATCGAATCAAAAACATCCCCTCCAAACCAGCACCTATAACACTTTTAATTCTGTCTCTCATTTCACGGTTTAGCAATTTTTGTTTTATTTTCTTCTTCGCTTTTTTTTCTTTTAATAAAAATTTAAACTTTGTCTATTTGCATAAAATCCTCCATAACACACCCAAGGACTTGAGTTTCTTGTGGGTGTGGAAGAATATTGCTTGTTTTTGCTGCTAGTATGGGACATAGGTAGATAGGGTCACGCGGTAGGACATGAGGGATACGCTCCTTTTGTGTGTAGCAACTGGCGCTGGACGAAAATTAAAATATTATCAACTACTTTTTATTTTTCTCCTTCTCCCTCTTTTTCGTTTAGTGCATAAAGCAACAACCAACCCCATCATCCTCCTTTTGGAACATCTTCTCACAACTTTATTTCAAGAAGCGCGCAAAATAATGGAGAATAAATTGCTCGAATCATAGAAGTTTGTTGCAAAAAAAGAGGACACAAGCAACCTCCCACTCCTCTTGGTCGGAGGGAGGGGGCTGGGGTTGGTTATTTAAAGAAACAAGCACCTATCCATCCGCCCTTATCCCACAATATGTGCCTTTCTTCACCGGAACGACTTGGAGCCGCGCTTTAGAAATGGCACAAACTGTTGTAGAAGATTTTGTAGAAGGGAACCCGGGTGGGGGAGCACTAAAAACAAAAGAATTGTGGAATTATAAAAATTACAAGATATGAATTAGCTTTACCACCAAAAATTCTAGCTGAGCTTTGCGTGTGAGTGTGTGTGTGGAAAATTTCTCTTTTCCCCCTTTTTTGTCTCGTTCTATAATAAATTCCCCTCCTCCTCTTCCTTTTCCTCCCCTCTTCATACCTCTACTTCTTCAAGAAGAAAACGACTGTATGTAGCAGGTGGGTGAAGTAGGCGGAGGACGAGGTGTTGAGGAGGATGATAATGAAGACGGTACGAAATGTCTTTCCTCAAAGGTGGGCAGGAGGAGATGCGCCGCCACGGAATCATCGTGATTGTTGTTGTTGGTGCCCCGTGCCACTACCGCCCGTGGCACAAGCTCATTTTTATTAACGAAGTCAACAAGCGAATAATAAAAGCCCAAGTATAAAATCGCTCATCTTTTTTTTCTGTCTTTTATATATGTATGTATACGCGATTTTTGTTTGTTACATGTTGTTGCTCTATTTTCCCGGCAGCGTTTTCTAATGGGCATAATACAGGCAAGCGAGAGAGTATATCGGGTCGGCAATGTTGTTTTTTCACTTCCCTTTAAGTCTCCTTCCTTAATAGCGCCCTCGTATTGCTTAAAATACGAAAAACAAGCAGGAGATTTTCCCAGCGGGAAAATTTTGAAGCTATTCTCGATAAGCAGTAAAGCATTGCTTCCACATCGTATCCTTTGGAAGGTGTTACGAAGATTTTGGTTTTCTGTTCAGCAGACAAAAGAGGTGGGTCAAAATTGCCCCAGGCCCGGCGCAAAAGAAAGTATCTCAGGTTATCGGCTATAATGAGTATTGAATTTCTGTATAGTTATTATATCCCGTAACTGCGGCTGAGGTGTTAAAAATGCAATTTATTTTTCCGGCAAAATAACTAATATAACCCTGTATTTTTGTAACGCCATTACATATTTTCATGAATAAGGTATCAGTGTACGCAGAATACTCCCACCTATTGTGTAAAATTGTAAATTGTAAAAGCGACGGTACCACCGTACCAACTTCCAGAGTTATAAATTGTTGAAATGTTGTTTTTTAACAAAAATGTCACCTTCAACCACCTTTTTCTCCAAAAAATACATAGTCAACTAATGTTTTTTCCCCAGAATAAGAAAGCTTGGAGTGTTACCTATGAATAATGTCCAGACCATTTTTATGCTACGGCCTTTACTTTAATGCTCAAATTGGCACTATTTTGTACTTTTTTAGTACTCTTCTCCTAAGCTTATGTCGAAAAGTACCAAGTGCCAATTTAAAGTCAAAATTGCTTGCAATTTCACCAAATAAATGTAATGAGTTTTGTTTATATAAAAAACAGTGGGTGTGTGTACTTATGTACACGTAAGGCGTCGCCACCCTACCCACAATTCCAACAATCTCCAATAACATGAATTTTATTCTCTTTCCAAACTTAAACATTCCATTAATAAAAACAAACCACTAACGCTTGAACAAATGTTGTAATTCCAGCATTATCTAGATTTGCTGGATAAACCAAGAGGGGACCGGCCTAAAATCTTCAAAGCTGGCGAAGCAACGAAATTGAAGAAATACTCGCTGAAAGCTGTGACATCATATCGTTTCAAAATTAGCGCCCAACATCGTAGTCGCCACTCCACCCGCAACCCCAGCAACCACCGACATGATTAGCGGCGACCACCGGCGATGGTGGCTGAGAGGATAGGAGCAAACCACCAACCACGGTAAATTTTACTTTTCAACTTTTTTAACTCTTCAAAATAATTAATGATCTGTAATTTCCAGTGCAATCAATTCAAGGACGAAGTACACCTCCACGCAGGTACCCTGAGCATCACTGCTGCCCACCCACCCCAGCCAACAACCTGCGCCATCAAATCAAAGGACGACGGAGAGGAATTTTCAAAAAAAACACCAACCACCGACCGAAACATAAAATAAATTAAACACAATAAGTGAAAGTTATTAATTAAATGATTAAAATTTACATATAAGTTATATTATACTATATCATCTCGAAAATTAAATTGATTTCTTAGTTGACAAAACAAAATAATTTTTTATTTCTTGAAATCCACCCCAATCTGTAGCACCTGCCCTGGTTACTGCGAAGCCTAGTCGCACGCATAAAAAAATTTTTTTTCACTTTCAAAAACGTGATATAAAATTTCTTGGGAATTTCAGGATTTGCACCAGGCCACCATAAACCACAGGCAGCAAGCCGACAGCCTCAATTTTTATATGAATGACGTAGATCAATTTTGACGTCATAATCCGGAGTAAACGTGCTACTGTGTGTCTCCGTCATATACAGCATTTTTAACTATTCCCGCCTTCCCCGAATTATTTTTACTCCCATTCTATACACGACCGACGACCCCTTTTCACTCGTTCTAACCATCGCCGACCAGCAGCCAGCGCTCGGAACATTTAATTTTGGTCGCGTTTTGGTCGCATTTTGTACTGAAATTCAGGATTTGCACCAGGCCACCATAAACCGCAGGCAGCAATTCGATCGGGCGACAGATCATATGACGTCACTTCCCCCTAAGAAGGAATATTATAAAAAGTATCCAATTCCCTTTCAAACTAGTTTATTCACTGTGTTTATTCCTCATTCCAATTGATCGTATTTGATTGGCTGATCGCACTTCCCCTAAATAATACATTTTATTCACAATTGCATTTGAAACTATTTCTTTCATTTTCTCGAAATGTTTTATTTAAAATTTTAATTCCAACCGAAATGTTTTATTTAAAATTTAAAATCCAACCGAATGCCCCGTCGCCCTGCCCGCCCGACGACCCTATTTATATTTTCTCCCAGCCAAAATTATTTCATATTAGAACGATTTCTTGGATTTGCACTAGGGTCTCATGAACCGCAGGCAGCAATTCGACAAATTTTTCAGGCGACAGGGGATCACCTGACGTCACTTCCCCCTAAGAAGGAATAATATAAAAAGTATACAATTCCTTTTCTAACTCTTCATCGCTGTGTGTTTTCCTCATTCCAATTTATCGTATTTGCTTTGCTGATCGCACTTCCCCTAAATAATACATTTTATTCACAATTGAATTTTTAACTATTTCCATCTCCTTCGAAATGTTTTCTCTCTCATTTTAACACATTAATTGAGTTCTCTCAACATACAAATTCTTTAGGAGAAATCGACATATCGTTTTTCTCTCCCCCTCACACTATCGGCAATAATTTGAATATTATCTCTTTCCAAATAATATTTCCGATTCCTTGACATTTACATTTGCTTTGCTAAAATGGGGGACCGGAGAAGCCAATAAAAACGTCAAAATTTTTAATTTCAAGTTATTTTCATTATTTATTTTTCTAAGTTTCCATACAAATTCGGAAACTCATAAAAAATTGAATAATTATAATATTTGCAGCTGAAACTCGAAAATTTACAATGAGAAACGGCGCATCACCAGCAGCACGGATGGCTCCCACAGGTGTCCACTTGCTGCTGCTAGTGACTTAATTAAGCTGAAGAAATTGTAATGTAATTATTTTTGGTGAAATTTCGTGATTTCAATGATAATTTTGTATGATTTCAGTCAGTGTTTGCACCGTTTTGTGCACATTACCTGGAAATTTTTGAACAAAATTGATCACCCACCAAGTGGCAGGGCGTTCGTTATTTCAATCTTCAAAGTCTGGAGGAAAAACGAAAATACATAAATTGAAGAAATTTACGCTGGAATCTGTGATATCATATTTCAAAATCAACGCCAATATCGTAGTCGCCACTTCACCGACAACCCCGGAACCTCCGACATGATTGGCGGCGATCCCCGGCTCCCTGGCGATGATGATGGCTGAGAGCAAAGGAGCCAACCACCAACCGCGGTAAAATTTAATTTTCAATTTTTTGGTTTGACTCTTCAAAATAATTATTCGTTAATTGCCAGGTAATCAATTCAAGGATGGAGTGCATCTCTAAGCAGGTATCCTGGAGATCACTGCTGTCCACCCACCCCAGTCAACGACCAGAGCAGGCAAATAAAAGGACGGCGAAAGGACTTTAAAAAAAACCCCATCGACACAAAATAAATAAAAAGTGATTCAATAAAAATGTACTATCGACACAAAATAAATAAAAAGTGATTCAATAAAAATGTAATGTAATTTATTGTTATCATCTCGAGAATTAAATTGTCGCACACAAAAAAAATTTTCTCACTTTCAAAAACGTAATATAAAATTTCTTGGGAGTTTCAGGAGTTGCACCAGGCCACCATAAACCCCAGGCAGCAATTCGATCAACCGGCAGGAGATCATGTGACGTCACTCCCCCCTAAGAAGGAATAATATAAAAAGTATCCAATTCCTTTTCAAACTAGTTTATTCACTGTGTTTATTCCTCATTCCAATTCATCGTATTTGATTGGCTGATCGCACTTCCCCTAAATAATACATTTTATTCACAATTGCATATTTGTATTTTCTCCAAGCCAAAATTATTGCTGCCTGCGGTTCATGAGACCCTGGTGCAAATCCAAGAAATCGTACTAATACGAAATAATTTTGGTTGGGAGAAAATATAAATAGGGTCGTCGGGCGGGCAGGGCGACGGGGCATTCGGTTGGATTTTAAATTTTAAATAAAACATTTCGGTTGGAATTAAAATTTTAAATAAAACATTTCGAGAAAATGAAAGAAATAGTTTCAAATGCAATTGTGAATAAAATGTATTATTTAGGGGAAGTGCGATCAGCCAATCAAATACGATCAATTGGAATGAGGAATAAACACAGTGAATAAACTAGTTTGAAAGGGAATTGGATACTTTTTATATTATTCCTTCTTAGGGGGAAGTGACGTCATATGATCTGTCGCCCGATCGAATTGCTGCCTGCGGTTTATGGTGGCCTGGTGTAAATCCTGAATTTCAGTACAAAATGCGACCAAAATGCGACCAAAACGCGACCAAAATTAAATGTTCCGAGCCCTGGCTGCTGGTCGGCGATGGTTAGAATGAGTGAAAAGGGGTCGTCGGTCGTGTATAGAATGGGAGTAAAAATAATTCGGGGAAGACGGGAATAGTTAAAAATGCTGTATATGACGGAGACACACACTAGCACGTTTACTCCGGATTATGACGTCAAAATTGATCTACGTCATTCATATAAAAATTGAGGCTGTCGGCTTGCTGCCTGTGGTTTATGGTGGCCTGGTGCAAATCCTGAAATTCCCAAGAAATTTTATATCACGTTTTTGAAAGTGAAAAAAAATTTTTTTATGCGTGCGACTAGGCTTCGCAGTAACCAGGGCAGGTGCTACAGATTGGGGTGGATTTCAAGAAATAAAAAATTATTTTGTTTTGTCAACTAAGAAATCAATTTAATTTTCGAGATGATATAGTATAATATAACTTATATGTAAATTTTAATCATTTAATTAATAACTTTCACTTATTGTGTTTAATTTATTTTATGTTTCGGTCGGTGGTTGGTGTTTTTTTTGAAAATTCCTCTCCGTCGTCCTTTGATTTGATGGCGCAGGTTGTTGGCTGGGGTGGGTGGGCAGCAGTGATGCTCAGGGTACCTGCGTGGAGGTGTACTTCGTCCTTGAATTGATTGCACTGGAAATTACAGATCATTAATTATTTTGAAGAGTTAAAAAAGTTGAAAAGTAAAATTTACCGTGGTTGGTGGTTTGCTCCTTTCCTCTCAGCCACCATCGCCGGTGGTCGCCGCTAATCATGTCGGTGGTTGCTGGGGTTGCGGGTGGAGTGGCGACTACGATGTTGGGCGCTAATTTTGAAACGATATGATGTCACAGCTTCCAGGGAGTATTTCTTCAATGTATTTATATTTATTTTTTTGAAAATTCCTCTCCGTCGTCCTTTGATTTGATGGCGCAGGTTGTTGGCTGGGGTGGGTGGGCAGCAGTGATGCTCAGGATACCTGCGTGGAGGTGTACTTCGTCCTTGAATTGATTGCACTGGAAATTACAGATCATTAATTATTTTGAAGAGTTAAAAAAAGTTGAAAAGTAAAATTTACCGTGGTTGGTGGTTTGCTCCTATCCTCTCAGCCACCATCGCCGGTGGTCGCCGCTAATCATGTCGGTGGTTGCTGGGGTTGCGGGTGGAGTGGCGACTACGATGTTGGGCGCTAATTTTGAAACGATATGATGTCACAGCTTCCAGGGAGTATTTCTTCAATGTATTTATATTTATTTTTTTGAAAATTCCTCTCCGTCGTCCTTCCATTTGGTGGCGCAGGTTGTTGGCTGGGGTGGGTGGGCAGCAGTGATGCTCAGGATACCTGCGTGGAGGTGTACTTCGTCCTTGAATTGATTGCACTGGAAATTACAGATCATTAATTATTTTGAAGAGTTAAAAAAGTTGAAAAGTAAAATTTACCGTGGTTGGTGGTTTGCTCCTTTCCTCTCAGCCACCATCGCCGGTGGTCGCCGCTAATCATGTCGGTGGTTGCTGGGGTTGCGGGTGGAGTGGCGACTACGATGTTGGGCGCTAATTTTGAAACGATATGATGTCACAGCTTTCAGCGAGTATTTCTTCAATTTCGTTGCTCCGCCAGCTTTGAAGATTTTAGGCCGGTCCCTCTTGGTTTATCCAGCAAGTCTAGATAATGCTGGAATTACAACATTTGTTCAAGCGTTAGTGGTTTGTTTTTATTAATGTAAGTTTAAGTTTGGAAAGAGAATAAAATTCATGTTTGAATGTTCATATTATTTGTTTGAATCCTGGACAATTATAAATAGAGCTCTTTGAAGACTTCAATTGAAATGATAAAAAAAGTTTTCACCCCATCTCCGCGAATAATCGGTGATGATGATTTAAGCAGAGGCCGTCGTTGTTGGAAAGGGCTCCTCCCCCGCATTCAGATCAGAGCTGTTCTGGCACTCTAAGCACCCGTTATGGACTGCAAAATTAATTATTACCAAGCTACCTTAAGCTACCACACGATTGTGATTGCGTTGTGACTTGTGACTGCTTTTAGAATACCGTTATTAGTGTTATTTATTTTTGGTGTAGAGTTTGGCAAACTCGTAAAACAATTGCGAACAAACAAATCGAATGAAATTGTCGACAAATTGATGTGTTAGCCACTTTTCCATGCTTCCCTGTTTCAATCTATTTAAAAATCTATTTTCCTACTTGTAAATAAGATAGACACCCTCCAGCCATTATAGTTGCTCTGCTTTCAAATTAATAGAGATGGTTCCTCACAGTTGCAATGAACTTGTGTGTACTGGGTTCAGTACTTCCCTCCTACCCAAAGTCTCGATTGTATTCTAGGTATGTAGAGCGGGGAAGAGACCTGTTTCTGTAAATACCATAAATAACTTCAAGACTACACCACCCATTAGTCGATAGTGAAGTCTTATTTACACGAAAACAAGATATTTGGTTGATTTCTTTATCTTTGTTGTTTGAAAACTCGACCAACGATGAGGAAGACACGGCAATGACTTCACAAATATGTCCCCACATTTAAGATGAAGAACCGGCTGTGCCATATGAGATCCACCGTTGCTTTGAATTGATCCTTGTTCAAGTTCTTGAGTCTCGATACTAACTAGCGTCGAAAAGGTTCCGCGAAAGGAGCGGAGGTCTCGATAGGTTGATCCGTCGATCGGTCAATCAATCAGTCGGCAGGTAGGAAAGGATGAAGATGTATAATACCTGAGAATAGATGTATGCAAATTAAGAAACTATGCAGTAACATAAAATTCCGGAAGAAACATTGAAAATCCTCCGTGCGCCAATAACCACCTCCGTCTGTTGACAATGAGCAGAGCAGAGAGGGATCGAGCTTCTGTACTGTAGTGTACAAAACAGGTCCAAAGAATTTCCTGCACCTACGATATGTTATAAGATGTTCTCTATAGAGTAGCACTGAGGAGGTGGAAGAATGTTTTTTCGTTTTGCTTGCTGGTCCATAACCTAGGCTCTCTCCTCCACTCCATCCCATTTAAACCACAGCAGGATCTTGGAATTGTGAGTCAAGGTAGAGACTATAAGAGAAGCGCCAGGCTTGGAATGACGATGCTGGTGGATTTGGAAAGCGTGTGGTTGACGGCAGAGAGGCAGCGGGGGTTGTGGCAACGATATGAGAAGGGGAGAGGGGGCGAGACACGAGGGCAACTAGTGCAACTTTAAAGATTGCACCCGGCCGCCTACACGGTTGTGCTTGTAGCGCGCACGAGGAACGATGATGATGATGAGATATGAAAAGCCATTAGTCATTATAGAGATGAGGATTAAGATGACTTGATTAGTAGTGAGTGGAATTTTAATAGCGGAATTTATTGTGTGGATTCTGTGGATCTCGTATGGCATCGGCATAGGAGTGGATTAATAACAAGAACAAAAATTTTTTGGGGTGGAGATGTGAAACGGGTGTTTGCATGGAAAGTTGTATCTAGAAAATGATATTCCCAATTCTTCTATTACAATCCTGGCTCGTTTTTGTTTCATCCAGACGATCATGGTCTGACGGGCACCTGGAGATATGCGCGCTTTGCTAGGGGTGAACAGACTGCAACCCAATTGCATTCTGGTATCCAGGTACAAACAATAACGGAAAAATGCGCGGCTAACTATAAAAATGCAAACAGATGAGATCCTCCCTTTTTGTTTTTTTCGGTGTATAATTATAACACGTGCGCGTACTTTGTGTATATATACCTGGAGTCTTTACATGGAGCCGTTATCAGGCGCAATCGAAATTACACCTGTTGATCCGTCGTCCATTCGGTCGCTGTTTTCATTGTTTGATGAGAATCCCCCTTGTGCATTTCTTTCCCTGTTTTTTTTTGAATATATATAACTTCTTCGTTGCGGTTGTCTACCTTTAAAGCCCCTGGTCTAGTGGCGATTGCAACAAGGGTGGAGGAGATCAAACCTTTTGTTGTTTTTCAACCTCCTTCCTCTTGCATCCTTCGTCAATTGCTCTCTCTCTCAACTTGACATCAACAACGGGCTACGAAAAAAATTCAGTTTCCTTCAATTTGAATTAATTCCCATTTCCTAGGTACAACGTTCGTTTTCCGGTGCGCATGGTGGCTACCTGTTGTTCAATTTGAAACGCGACGGTAGGAATTTCTTCAGGTATTTTGATACGTTTTTGTTGTTGTTGTGGCTGCGTGTAAATGCAGGATTGTTTTCGTCCGTTGTGTGGCTGGAGTTGATATTCTTTATTTAATGAAAAGGGATGCAAAAATATATTTGAACTCAATTAGGATCATTAGAGGCCACCTCGTTCCCTTGTCTGCTTGCAGTTGGTGTGCTTGTTGGTCGTCTTCCTTGATTATTCTCAAGAAGTCTGTTTTTTAGTGAAGGGGCAAGCCCTAAAATATGTACTATATGAACAAAACTAGGGGGTATTCTTTATTGAAAAGGAATTGTCCAAGCAGGGAAAAGGGATGTCTTTTATGTACACAGAGCACAGCGAGAAAAGTATAAAAGAATTTCTTGGATGTTTTGTTAATACGCGATGACCGCTCAAGAGGAACACAAACTGGTCACGGTATGTCGGCTATCGGAAGGAAGTAGCCAGCCTTTTAGGCTGGTCATTCGTTTTCCCTTCTTCATTCTCTATAAATATGTATATGCAACTACATCATCATCATCAACAACATCATATCATCCCCATGGAATTTTGGGTTTGACTTCAAAAGGCAGTCGTCTCCCCTCTAGTTTATTTTTGCCTCCGCTCGTTTCTCCCAGGGCCTTGTACTTGAACCGACCTTTTCCTAGTTACAACCATATTAATATTATTGCAGGAATTTTGTGAGTCCTTTTCACCAACCCCCGTTTCTCGTTGTGTGGCGATATATAGGATTTTCTGCACGGCTTTTTTTGCGCTTCCCGAGGAGGCGCAAGGATAAGAAAATGTGACACTCTCCTTCTAGCTATCATCCAAGGAAGACAGTCGTTACTTACACTATTTAATTTTTTCTTCATTCCACATGTGCTCATCATCTTGTCGTCCACTTTTGTTGTGGCCAGGCCATTTATACTTCTTCCTTGTAGTTTTATAGAAACGAATCTCGTCGTCCTATGTGTGAGTCGAACTTTTTGTTTCACCCTCCTCCCTTCGATAACCACCAGACAATTTCAATTTTCTTTTTTGGGACACATTTCCGTTACTTTTTTCGTCGCAGTCGTGTTGTTGTTTTGCACATTTTGTTTCTTGTTGTGCATCATTTCCTTTTTACTCTAGAGTGTAAGGATTGCATTGCTGCACTCTCTTTCTCCACCACTTAAAAAAACTGTCGATCGACTGAGGTATCTTTAACCATGCAACCGCAAAAGATTGTTTTGTATGTTGGTGTGTGTGCGCGCTAGCAAAACACAAATGTTGTGTGTCTTTTGAAATGTAATTGATATGAAAAAAAATTACTAAGAATCATCGTGATTAAAGAATCCAGATTAAAAGAAACAGGCATTAATGGAGGAGGAAAGAAGATCATTTTTTGTGGAGGGGGGGGGGGGGGGGGTTGAGGCCTGATCATCATCATCATCAGGAGCTCTGGCATGACGAGGGAGTGAGGAGTTTTACGATTTTTTATTTATTTTATTAGCCTTTCATTACCATTTTATTACCTTTTTATGACCCTTTTATTACCACCCAGAGGGGTTATTAAAAATATTTGATTAAAAAAAATTCATTAAATTTTTGAGAATTATCCGAAAAATGTCTTGGCTTCTTTTTACAAATATCTCTCTGCTCTCTGCTAATGTTGATCTTCTCCGCTACTGAAACTGCGATTGATAGTTGCTTAATAGATATCTTTTGAGTATTTAGTTTAAACTCAACTACGAATGAATAAATGAATGAATTTACTTTCTTCAGCCTTAATAAATTCTAACTCCTCCTCAGACACAAAGTCGCCACGACACACTGAAAAAGTTAACGCGCTAGTCTTTCTCTAAAAGAAATCCATCAATGAATTTGATTTTCACACAGACTCGCCAGTACTTAATACACCTTGTCGTTCCAGTTCGAGCTATGGGACGAGGTAGACCTTTAACAAAACCAAAAATCAAAAGAGGTAGCACGCATACAGATACATACGCACAGAAAGCAGTTCAGAATATTTAAGCGTGTCCAATAGATCAAGCAAAGGCATTCGGATGCATCATCATCATCGTCATGATCATGATCGTACCAAGATCAGTCGAAATCATATTGAATGGTGTTAAAAGTAAAGACGACTTAGGGAATTCCCTGATATTGTTTCTCTGTCTTGCGTTAGTATTTGCTCTTCCGTTTTTTCTGTTTCTTATGGTCATGTCTGCTACACTAGAGATAATGTCGTGTGAGTTTTTTGTTACTTTAAATTGAATCGCTTTTACCCAAAAGGTGGAGAAGAACTCTGCACTTTTAACTGTGTCAGTCCGCCGAAATTTTGACTAAGAATAATAAAAGAGAAGAACAAAAATTGAAGACAGAATAAAAAAAGAAAAAACCAAGATCAGAAGAAAGATCGAGAGGGAAGTCTCCAGCCTCCGGTACAGGTATGTGCAGCACACGGTAGGCTGGCAAGATCACAACGAGCGCGTAAATTGGTGTAAAATGAACCTGTCCAGGTGAAGAGGCCTCTTTTTAGGACGTTTATTCCGATGGATGATGGATCTGCAGTGGGCAAGGGCTTACGGCGACGACGGGACGCGAGGTTTTATTTTTTCCCAAACAATTTTTTTGCTGGCTCTCGATCTCCACTTGTTGTATCCAAGAAGCACACTGATTTATAGATCTGAAAAATGCTACCGTGTTACACGACGATTCCTCGTTCTGTTTTGGGTATTACGGCATCACCTGTAGTACGCTGCGTGTGTGAATCACCGAATTTCGATTCAATTTTGTTGGTATCTTGATGGAGGTGATCGACAGTGATGATCAGTGGGAAAATTACCTGCGCCAGCGGATATGATATTTTGGAGGATGCTGCTGCCTGATGATCCTAATGCTGGGCAGCTGTGTGTCGCATGGTAATCAGAGATTGTGGCCCGTAGTAGGTAATCCGTGTGATCCCAGAGTGTTGCTAGATAGTTGTCAAGTGTTTTGTTGTAAGCTTAATCGTCACAGATGTTTTCCTATTTTTGTTTTCTTTTTCTTTTTGGATGTTGGTTAATTTTTTTTACGTTTCACGTTTTGGGGCTTAGTCACATTTTTTTTTGTGTTTTTATTGGTAGGACCGGTGGTATGCTGGGAGGATTTGGTATCGTGCGGCAAGAAGTGTTAAACTTGCATGATCAGAGTTGGATTTTTTGGTTGTTGTTATCTATTTTGATTGCTGTCTGTATTCGATGGGTGTACACACCTCTATATATCTCACAGTGAAAAGATCACTTGAAGAAGGAAATGCGTTTATTCCATGACAGTAACAACCTTGATTTATTGACACTAGCCTTAAGTGAATGGACGACAGACAAGCGGAAGAGCAAATACTGAAGCAGATATATCAAGGCATAGATCAGTAAGAGGGGGGGGGGGGTCATAATTTCCAATCCAATCATTACCGACAACGTTGCTATAACTATCTTGGACTGGTGGTAGTCCCCCGGTTTCGCAAACTCTTTCAAAACAAACGGTAGGCCGGATGGCGGTCCCAGGAGCACAGGAGTCTCCAAGAAGCGGGCCCACACAGCCATCGTTCTCGAATTGAGCTAAGTTGGGTTAAGAGATAGTAAGGATTGAGTTTAGGATTGAGTTTAGGCAAGTGGAGTTGAGTAGAGAATTGTTTTAAGAGTTGTGGTAACAGTTCAATTCAGAGTAGGGTTAAGAGTGGAGTTTAGATAAGTCTAATTGAGCTAAGTTGAGCTAACATAAGGTTAGGATTCAGCTTAGAGTTGAGATTAGTCCACTTAGCTGCGACGGTTGTGGCTGTTCAGACTCTTGCTTAAAAAATGAACTCATACCCAACCAAAAGTTAAAACGCGATGCTCACTGTTTCCTCGTCATACATACTCCAGACTATACTAAACCTATCATATCTTCGAGCTAAGCTTGCTACTAGACATTGCACCACTATTTGGACTGCTAAAACACAACAACAGCATTAATAATCCAATTCAAAAACCTGTTTTTAACACCTTTCCAACACCTTTTTAGCTTCTTCATAATAATGAAAAATTATTTATAAAATCACCTCCAACCCCCCTCCCCCCACCCGCCTAAAAGGAATGTTATTTCCTAATAACAATACTTCCCCGTCCGTTCTGATGAGCACCCTGGAGACTAAACACTCCTGCTAGACCCATCGAGAAGAGCGGGTGTTGAGGAGTTTTGGTGTGAAAAGTAAAAATAGTCTGGAGATATGAAGAGTCGAGTTTGTGTTATAAAAACAGAGATTAAAATGCGTGATAAGAAATTATTGCGCAATCATACTCGGAGATTTATTTGAGTTCGAAATCGTGTGTATGCTATGATTCCTTCTTGCGCATATTTATATAAATATATAGACGAAACTATTATCTTTTTTTAAGAAAGGGCACATTCTGGAAGAGAGGGCAATAGAGCAATAATTGCTAGCGCCTTGGCTAGTCGATTGCAATTGCCCATTACGGACGCGGATTGCGATTCCTTGAGGCTAAATTATAGGCGTCAAGAGTTTTTGTATATCTCTACATTGCTGTATATATGTATGTATGTATATACAGGAGAGAGAGTCAAAGGAGAACGGAGTCCATTGGATTCGTCGTGTCCAGATATCATAACTGGAGGTTTCTCGTGCAGCAATATTTATAAATATATGTATATCACTCTCGACTTCCCTAACAAAAATAAATAAAATACGAGAGATTCTCCAACTGAGCTGGCTGCAACAACAGCAACAACGAAAATGATTAATATTTCGACGTTATTTATTTTTATTTATATAATTGTGCTGTGTTTTGTCCGCTTGTCCAATGTCATCGTTGTCATCTTTCTCTCTCTGGGCTACAGCAGCAGCACGTTCCCTAAGAACAGTATAGTATAGAGCATCATATCCACCGTCATATCCAATGTTTTTTTCGTCTTCGTCGTATGTCTTCTTGTTTAGTTGTTGCTTGGTGTGGAGTAGAGTCACCTTTCCAAAAGAGATATATGTTGAAGATCTCTAACTACATATTTGCATAAACTATAAAAAAACAACTAGTAGTGTATTTCCAGCTGTGGATAACAAATACCGATTGGTCGCAATGACTGCTGGGCCCAGCAGCCCCAGCAGCCAGTACATAATTGTACGCGCGCGCAATCACTTATTTTGATATATTTTTTGTGTGCACTATACGAAAAGGTATGCGCACAGGTATATCTGAAATATGTATGCACAGAGAGCCCCGTTCCTGGGATATAGTGTCAATTTGCTCATTCTGCTTTAGGCTAATGTACAAACTGACTCGAGTATATATCCCCATTATTAATAATTGTGCAAATTGAGATTGATTATCTTTTTGTCCATTTGGCTAGTGGGTATGGTGTGATTTTAATAGAACAGAAAGAAGTGAGTACGGTGTATATGTATATAGGTCTTAAATGCTGATCCATATTCGATCTATTTGTATGGAATTTTAATATCGATTTGATAATTTGTTTTGCATATATAGGATACACTAGCGAACCAACCGATTCTTGTTAGTCTATTTGCCGAACATGATGTATAATGTCGCAGTTGATATGTACATATCGATCAGACCAGTAGGACCCTCCTCTCCCAAAAGGTTAGGAGCAATCCTCACAGTCTTTTCTAACAAGGATTTGAATGTGGACAGAGCAGATCATATAGACCAGGTCAGAAAGATCAGACAACATCATGGCAACTTAAGTGAGGTCGACTAGAACTCACTGTCATTGATGCGTGGGGATCTTCCTGTTTGCGTCGCTTTCCTCTAGGACGCCGATTATTTTGTGATCCTTCGCAACTTCTGCGAGGGATATCGCTTTGGGTTCGTGCGTCTTCGACTTTTCCCTGGACAACTCTGGGGTAAAGTTTGAAATAATCTGCAATGTCATCCTGAATTTTGGTAAAATTCTCCTTCGACCACACCTGATCGCAGGTGCATACTGGGCAGGGAGAGAGCGAGGACGACCAGGGTCGCAAGTGTTCGCTTTTCTTCTTGTGGCTTCCCTAGGTTTGGGTGGGCTTGGAGGTGCGTCCCCTTATAGATAAAAAATATACATGTAAATAGCAACTAAACAGGTGGTGATTGCTTTTGTTTTGTAAAAGATATGCCAAGACTAATAACAAACAAAAAAAAAAACACAATTCCTTAATACCGCGACGTTTTATACAGTTACAAATTCATAAATTCAATATGTCCAATGATGATGATCGATTCTTTTCCCTCGTCGAAATTCATTCAACATTTTCTTTCTACCTGGATGAATAAATAAAATAATGACAACGACGAAAGAAACAAAATAGTGTGCACAGAAATATCCAGAGAATATTGTGTAGATTCAAAAAAGCAAAAACAAAACAAAAAAAAATAAATAAATAAAAAAATATTCATCCAACCTGAACGCGTCACCAACAATTTTCCATACCTTCAGTTTTTTTTGTGTTTTTGCCTTCAAAATCTATCATTAAAATTTTTTTTACTCTCTTTGTACAAATTTTCTTGCTAAATACTGTTTAACAACACAACAACAACAAATAAAATGAAAGAGGGAAAATATAATCGAGTACACCACAAGAAGAAGGTTTTTTCATGTTGGTTTTTTTCCTTGTTTTTTCTTCAACAGATTTCTCTTTCCTGAATATGAACGAACGACCCAAAAAAATAAATAAAGATCCCTCTTTACCTCCCCCCCTGCCCAACAATAAGCATACATAAGAAGAAGCCTCATGCCAACAAAAAAAGCGGATAATAATAGCAACTGAAAAAAAGAAGCGCAAAAACTCATCATATTCGTAGCTCACCGAAATCTGACGTGAAAACATACACATATAAGGTCCGGACACATTCACCAAACCCCTTAAACACCCCTTCTTCCCGCTCCTCCTATCATCACCCTGGCTTTTCTTTCTTCATAAATAATGTACAAAATCCAAGTTTTCCTTAATAATTTCGTTAAAATCTTACATAGCACACATTAAACATCCCAAAATACATGTGTATGTAGAACAACGCTTGCAGTATATATAATCATCCATATGTATACAATATGCAATAATGTACCCTACTACATATCTTAGCATTTAATATATCACCGAAAGGGTTAAGAGAACGGATGGAGCCAGCCAAAGTATACCCAAAACGAAGCGCGGCAGAAACGGCGGCGGGCAAAGGGGGTTGGTGAGGAAAAGCCAAAAGAAGTGAACACAGCCCGGGGGGTAGCAAAGGGGCGGGGGTGTCGGGGAAGGGGTAGCGGTGTAAAACAAAAAGAGAGCTCCATTGGGTACAATCTGAAATTATTTAATGTTACCTGGAGACGCTCCGTTGATTAGAAAAATCTCTAGAGCATGAAGCCACGAGCCACGATCACAGCTCATTCAGTAACACACAAAAAAAACCAACGAAGAAATACATCAACAGCAACAACAACAACAACAGCGCACAAAACGCTATTTTTTTTGTAAAAATGGAAAAATAAAGAAATAAAACAACCAAGAAACATTCTTCTTGCTTTCATTTAAAGCAGTAATCAGCACACGCTATACTTTATGGTACACTAAATTGGCAGAAAGCGGCTTCCTATTTCTTACGGATGATGATAACGAAGACCCAAAAAAACACTCCACGGTTTGGTTTTTTCTCCTAATTTCTAGAACTAGGCAGGAAAAAATAATTTTACAATCCCCCTCTCCCCTCCAATATACAGAAATTCAGAAAAAACCTTACTTTAAAAATAATTACAAGCTCCCACCAAAAGCAATTCTTCCATCTTCTAAAATGTCTCCGAAAAATATTTAACCCCTATCCTTTTCCGTGAACAAAAAACACCTTTTTTTATTAAAAAGACTTGTATGTGTGCTTTGAAGGTGAGAGATGATATCATTCCAAAAATCACAATAAAATATACCACAGAGCTACCCAAGCTACTTATGAAAATATCAAGCCTAGATTTCACCAACAGAATTCTTTTACCTTGCCAGAAGAACAGTCATCGTCATCATTCACATTCATGTTTCCTCAATCAACGTCGATGAATATTAACCAACTGAACATACACCAACGAAACGAAACGAAAAAAAAATCATAAAAAACACTACCCAAAATCAAGAAGAACGGAAAATAAAATCACCTAACCCCCCCCCCCAATCAAGCTCTTCTATGCAAAAAGACTAGAAGATAGAAGATGTCCAAACAAACAGGGTTGGATGGGTGGGTGGATGTGCACAGAGGGGAGGGGGTGGAGAGGGTGTACCTCTCGCAGAATAAAAACCCAAAAATTAAAATATTTAACCTCACAAAAAATTCCCCATATGTATAACACACTCGCAGACACAGTAAAGTACTGTTGTTGCTGCGCGGCGGTAATAAACTGTGCATCAAGGAAGCATGGTCCGGTGATCTTTGCCGCCGTTTTACAATTTGACGGCGGTTTTTCTTTTTTTGTATGTGGATATTTTTGCTTCTTCTCCTCCCCACCGAAACAAAAAAAGAAATCAAGGAAAAACTTTTTTGTTTTTAGGTAAAAAAAGTTTTCATTTCCTAGAAATCATCTTGCTTTTAATTCATCATCAATAGTTAAAGAAGAACGAAGATAATTGCATGGATGTATGTTCTGTAAGCATCAAGTCATCGATTGACACTCTGTAACGAGCTGTATAGTTGAGGAAAAACGAGGAAAATTGTATCGATGCATCATCGATAGGCATTAAATCACCGATCGACCTTCTACATCGAAGAAAATTGCGACGATGTATTTTTGATAAACATCAAGTCATCAAACGACATTCTGTATCGAACCAATAGCTAAAGAAGGACGAAGAAGCGAAAATATCAAATCGTCGATCGAGCTTCTGTATCGAAGAAAATTGCATCGATGTATCGTCGATAGACATATAGTCATCAATCGGCATTTTGCGTCGAATCAAAGAAGAACGAAGAAAATTGTATCGACAGACATCAAACCATCGATCGACCGTCTGCATCGAAGAAAATTGCATCAATATCCAATAGTTAAAAAAGGGCGGAGAAAATTGCATCGATGTGTCTTCGATAGGTGTCAAATCATGGATAGGATTTAAATCATCGATAGGCCTTCTGTATCGAAAAAACTTCCATCGATGTACCATTCATAGATGTCAAATTATCGATAGGCATCAAGTCATCGATTGACATTCTGCGTCGAGTTGTATAGTTGAAGAAGAACGACGAAAATTGCATTGATGTATCATCGATAGCCATAGACCGACCTTTTGTATCCAAGAAAATTGCATCGATGGATCATCGATATATATCAAGCCATCAATCGGCATTCTGCATCGAATCAAGAGTTAAAGAAGAACGGAGAAAATTGGATGGAAGTGTCATCGATAGGCGTCAATAGTGCCAAGGCAGGAATTATCCTTTGTACTACTAGTCTTATACTATATCTAGGTTATCTATCCTATGGGGGTTCGGCGGGGTGTTGAAGAAGGTGGCGATGAATCTTACGTTTGAACTCTTGGATGTTGCAGGAGCTCAGAAATACTGACCGCGAGTGTAACATCATGCTATTGGTAAGATACACAATCTGCCTGAACTAGTGAGCGTGTGATACGTGAGCCTCCGCCACACAATAAATTCACCAAACAAAAATCATTAATTATGCAATCCAGCGGGGCAGAAATTTAAATTAATATAAATTAAATGCAATAAAATTTAAGCTCATGTCGGTCTATTTTATTAGCATTGATCTCGAAAATCTGATTGTCGCCGACTTAAAACGTGACAATTTCATGTTTTACTCAATTACATAAAATACCGGGCCCACAGCACACTGATCAGTTGCGCGCGCCCCCACCCCCTCCCACTCGGTCCTTCTCCTCTATCCCTTTCGGGGTCTACCTGTCTGGGTCCTAATTCTTCGATCGAGATCTCTAGAGCTCTTGAAGCACAGTTTCATTAGTTGTCCTCGAACTCGTGTAGATTTTGTTTTGCAGTTTTGGGTTTGTTGTTGTTGTTGCTGTTGTGTTTTACGTGTTATATTTATTCTCTCTCTCCCTCTCTCTCTCTTTCCAAAAAATACATTTTCTTACTGCACAGTGCTGTTTTCCGCATAAGAACCGTTGAAAAAGCAAAAGGAAAGCACAGACTATGTGTGTCTTGCACAGGCCACGAAGGTAACACACGAAAAAAATATCAGAGTCTATATGCCACCCAATGATGAAGAAAACGGGGGAGGACACACAAAGAATGCCGCACGCCGATAACGCTAACTTATATGCATTGCCAGGTGAAAATTTGTAAGGCTATCAGATTACAACTGGCAGGCGGTTCACTGGACGGACGAAGCGAGCGAACGAACGAACTCATAGACGCGCGGCCCTGGTGCGGCATGGTGCAGCAGCAGCGCCATACACACCGAAATTTATATCCTTATCGCGTGAGCGTTTCTCCATTGAAATTGTTTTCTCGATATTCGATTTAAAGTAGTTGAGGCCGCCGCGCATATAATAAAATGCGCGCGCTAAAATATAAAATAAAATCAACCAACAACAACAAAAAAGGTGCAATATGCGCGCGCCGCGGATTTGGCAAGAAACCTTGAAATGTCGCGCAACGAAAATCTATTTTCAAGTTGTGAAATTGGGAAATTTCCTGTCTCAATAATTGTTTTTCGTCGTTTCGTTTTTTTTACTTCTACTTTATCCACATTTTATCCGCATTATTTCAAGTGTAAGCTCTTTGCACAAATAATAATGTACCCGGCGGCTGCGCAGGTTGGCTTGTGGTGCAATAAATGTGCGCGCGCAGTTTGGGTATAGGATGTTTTTTTTTGTTCGCCCTATGTTTGGTCTATGCGCAACTAATCCACATTTATTGATTATTATTACCCTTTTATTACCTGTAGTAATGTAAGTACGTCTTCTTAGAATTTTCCGATATTACCCGTCACCTAACCACCCCTGGACTGGTAGCTGTCTCTTGGGAGGATCTTTAGGGATCAGTATGATATAGGGGAATTCAGTTCAGAATATGTAGGCTTGATAATGTCGATTATGCAGTTTCAGAGATTTCATCAATAGTATAAAAGGTAGATTTAATGGAATTTATTATTGAGAGCAGTTTATTTTTAGTTAATTTGGAGTATGGGGAAACATTTTTGCTGCCTTTTTATAGTTTATATTATAGTCGATAATGCAGCTCGATTTTAATTAAATTTAATTGATCTATTTTATTTAGAAAATTATTTTAAACTTACCCGCAAATATGTATGTATAAAGAAACTACAAGAGCTTCTGATTGTGAAAAGTGCAACAGTTTTCCCTCATACAGTTTTTATGTGTGTATGTGTATATTTTTGTTGTTAGTTTGTTTTTCGCGCTTTCCCATTTTCATTCTATTTCCTGAAGCGCGTGGTGGTAATTTCCTTTCACGAAAAACAGGATGCAAGCCATGAAAGTGACTTCCGTTTTTGAAGAGTCACCCCCTGCTCTTGCTGCTGTTCCTCATCCTCCACACTAGAAAGGTGAAAGAATTTGAGCGCTTATTTTCAGTTCAGTTCACACGCCTGCACGCGAAAACCTGTTGATTGTTCCGCCACTACCTGCCACCACCCCCGGTGACGATGATGGTGAGAGAGATATGTATATGGCATTTGTTTTTCCTCTCTATGTTTTTCGATTGCCTGGAAAAAAAGGATGAAAATTATTCGTGGGTCCTCCTATACACTACTATGAAGGCATGCATCAAACAAAATGTTTTGTTATATTTTTTTGGAGTTTGCTTTGCTAGTTTCTGAGGGTCTATAGGGAGGAGAGCCGTAAGAACACACAAAAAATAAAATATCGAAAGCCAATGAATAATATTTGCTCGTGCTAGCCGATGGTGCGAGAGATGGTCTGATTTGGTGGTAACGTGTTTGCAGCACAGGTACCTGGACGACGGCTGCTTACCTTCTTTTTGATAAAGGATGATCGAAGTTCTCATTCCTCCCCCTCTACGAATTTTGCCTAAAAACAGGTACAGTTCAACAATTTGCTTTGTTATTGATAGGGGTAGAATAGAAGGGGTGTGCAGGGAAATACAAGGCGTTCAAGAGGGTGTTGGTCGAGGGGAGTAAATTATGTAATAAAACTTTATGGCGCTGTGTTATATATACGTACATATATAGTAGAGACCACAACGGCAGACTCTTCGATTCTTGCAGGAAGATCAATCTGGAAAGATACTTTTGCCAGCCTCGTTCGTCTATACTCTTCCATTTGCGATGGGTTCAAGAGTTCGAACTGTGTTAAAAGTCTTCCCGCAACGCCCGCCGTGCCGGTCCAAATGTAGCACCTAGCTAATAAGAGAGATAAAGTGGGCATAGAGAGCCCTCTTGGCTGTGCCTGTTAAAATGGTGTGTGATTTATAGATATTCCTTCACAGGTCTTCTAGTTTTCGCTTTTGGTGTTTTCATCGTGTTTTGTTGTCTGCTCTCAAGCTGAAGGGGGGACTTAATTATTGGTTGAGGTGTGTTTCAAATTAATTTTATCATATTCTTGTTAGCTGGGGCTTCTTTATGAGTGCTAGTTTTGTTATTATTTCGTTAAAAATCAAGATGGGTATACCTTGAGGATCTTGTTCAAGCCTAATACACCAACTTCACAGTTGGTAAGATCTTGATCGGTAATATTTTTCGGTGTAGACTCCCTTTTCTAAGATGTCTGAGATGTCAGAGAGTAGATTGATCACAGTCTGTACAAGCCGATCCGCAACGATCACCATCTAGTTAATGTAGAACAAGATCTTCTTTTCATACTCTGGTGTGGATCTGGAGTGGGGAGTAAATTTGCTGGTTAGTCACTGTTTAAACTTTTATGGATCACAACTGATCGTGTCGCGCGATTTTTTTACTATGCAGATGATCTTGCTATTATTGTCTCCGGGAAATCTGAGTTGATCATTACAGAGGTCATGGGAACAGCAGACAGAAGTTTAAAAATGGTCGACCACGAAGGGCTTATCAATCAATCCAAGTGAGGCCAGAATAGCTTGACACAGTCAAATATCTGGGAGTAATATACTGGATAAGAGACTGGAACGCTCAACTGGCTCAGCTGTATAGCCAGTACGGCTATATGGATCTTCAAAAGGCTTTTGGATAAGACATGGGGTCTTACCCCAGAAATGATGTACTGGGTGTACAAAACGATCGTTAAACCTGTTTTTTGTTTGTACTACACTTTGTACTACTGATGAGTAAAAATAGTCTTGTTCTTGCAGTCTTGTCTTGTCCTTGCACATTTAGCAAGAAGAACAAGAACAAGACTTAGTTCTACTTGCAAGAACAAGAACAAGACAGACTGAACAAGAACAAGAACAAGACAAGTCTTGTCTTGATCTTTCATTTGCTCATCACTGCTTTGTATTACTAGTTTGTCATGTCGTAAGGACATGGTGCAATGATGTTTAGTAGTAGTAAGCTTAGTTTGAAGGATAGAAGAGAATAGTAATGGTTAGCGGAGATCTAACAGTGCTCGAGGAGATGTAGATGAAGCGTACGTTTAAACTTTAAGATGATGTACGAGTTTGGACGTACTTTCTATTTTTTTTGTGATCGTGAGATATTGGGTCCAAAAATACCGCGACCATTCGCTCGCGCTCCTAACTAAACCGAACGAGCCTTTAGGAAACTCATCGTCCTATAGACCGATATCTCTCTTAGTTGCATAGGCGAACTGTTCGAGCGGCGGATTTGTAGCAGAATACTCCCTAGCATTGAAAGGGAAGGAGGTCAGGCATGGTAGTGGTGGGAAGAGCCGTCTTAGAGAAAAAAGGCACCGCTGCGCCCATTGACAACGGCGAGATGGAACAAATAAGTTGAGGTGTTGATCATGATCTAGGGACGCCAAAGTACATAGTGCGAGCTCAGCGGTATTCTATATCGTCTAAGTTCATGAGATTTCTTCTAGTGTATAATTCTATTTTATTCATCAAACCTCCGATCAAACTTACTTCCACACATTATTACATGGTTTTTGTGGACAAATCATGAGAGGATCGAGGTGGGTTCGAATTCTCCATCCCGGGTGACACCTTTCTACTTAAGTAAACCAACGAAGAAAATGTATGCATGTATAAGCACAAAACTGAATATGAACACATATTTTTCCTACAATATGCTTCATGGACCATATAACAGAGTCTTAAAGGGAAAAAATAGAGATCGCGCGAAACAAACTCTCCACACACAAAAACAGCAAACAAACAAAAAAATTCAATAAATATAAAACTCTCGGAAGAAACTTTAAGAAAGAAAATGAAAAATAACAAAAAAAATGTACAGAAGAAAAATTACAGCACTGAAGCGAAGAGTAACAGCACGTGGCATCACTTTAAGTCGCGTGCCCTCTTCTTTCGCAGACAACAGGCCATCATCCATGCATATACTCGTCCATATAGAAGACAACAACAACAGCAGCAACTCGCAAGCCAAATGCTGCTGCGTTGTGCTGCAACCGATTGAACCATAGAGAGAGGGAGCAAATCCTCTTCATCCAATCCACTATCCATCCATCCATTCATCTAGCCAACCAGCCGCACATATATACATATATATGTAATTAGACTAGGCTTCAGTAGCACGGAGAATAACAGCAACAGCACCACTGAAATACTAAAATGAGGAACTATGAAGAAGCAGCAAAAAATGAATGAAGATCCACCAACAGTTTCAAAAATTTGTAATAATCGAAGAGTCAAGAAAGATGATGTTCTGTTTTGTTGTTAGCGGCGATCCCATTGGGCTTTGTGCCATAGTTATCTGGCTTTTGAAGACAAGACGCTCGCTCGAGAGAGCTAGGACCCCAGTTCGGTTGTCTTATGGTTCAGTTCACAATTGCTCATATCCATGTCATCATAAGATTACCCTGAATTTATACATTATTTTTTCCGTACTGGTTTTTTTGTGCTGTATCCAAACGTTGATATTGACATCTTAGAGCGCGGAGTTTTTGCAGGTTTGATTCAGGAAAAGAAAAAATGACGAACGAGGGTGGCGATCTTCAGTGATCTGCAGTGATCTTCAACGATTTCTAAACCAAACTCTAACTATTCCAAATGATCTTTCCGAGTATCCACTGTCAAAAGCAGTTGTTATCCTAAATGCTGATCAAGGGCAGTGATCTTCATTTATTCCTGAATCAAAATCTGACTCCTCCAAATGATCTCTCCAAGTGCTCAAGCAGTTCATCAGTTGTTAGCCTCACGTTTCTTGATCTTACCCCCTTATTGCCACATTCAAATCACTTCTGTTGCAAGGAAGATCTTGTTTTAAGCCTGGCAAGGAAACTCTAAACTTCAAAAAACATCCAGATGCCATGAACCAATCAAAAGTATTGAGGGGTTTGTGTTGTAAAACCGTTGAATTTATTTTGATTTTCTCAAAAAAACATTCTTTTCCTTCTTTTGTGTGCTTTGTATCTCAATTTCTGGAATATCTGCAGGTATTGCGCGCTCCACTCTTGGAACACCTGCTTAAAAAGCGTGACCGTAAAATCTATACCAAAGGCAACAACAAACGAAACAAACAAAATTTATATATAGATATAAAGCGCATGCACAGTCCGGTAAGTAGCAACTGTACTTGACTTTTGTACCTCCACTATATACGGTATGTGTTGGTTTGGTCAGGCTAGCCTGTCTAGGCTATCTTTAGCGGGTTTTGGGCCACCAGGTGATCGCGATCTATGAATAAGTGAAGTATTGCAACAAAACTTTAAACTTTAAATCCAATCAAATATTGATTTAGTAAAGGGGTTTGGGTTAAGGGGTGACGGGAGGGGGTGGTGATAATTTTTTTTATAATTGATCCTCGAAAAGTGCACGATTCGATGCTGTCTCTAGATGATCAATTTTGTTCTGGAGCGTCGTCGTATTTTATGGCCCCACATCGCCACAATACCACCACCACCATGGAGTGTCGTTATTAGGAAAATTGAGCCTCATTTTCGCCTCTTACATATCCTCCTCCTCACGCCCACGATCACTTGTTTTTTCAACTGGTAGAGGAACAAAATAATAATTATTCTGTCGTTGCTATTTTTGGATTTTTTTGTTTTTTAACTAAAAAATTTTGTTGGTGGTTTCAAAAATTCTCTTATTTCTGACAAAAAATTCGAAGATTTTTTTTTGGGTAAAAAAAATGCGTTGTTGCTGGTTGGCGGCGCGGTATTGTGCAGCAGGCCCCATATCCCATAGAGAAGACCCAACCGAAATGGAAGAAGACTACCACCGAATCTCTCCCTTTTGCTAGCTGCTGCTGGTCGGTTTTTGTTCTTCTTTCTGTTATTCCAGTATAGTGCAGTGCACTACAGTATGGAAGGGGATCTCATGCGTACGTAACAAGGCAGAGATTTGGTCTGATGATCATTCTGCGGATATGACGTCACGGGAAAAGAATCACAAACGCATATTCATCACTAGAATTACCTGACGGTAAATGGCTAGCTAGTATGGTAGGTAAGATAGTTAGATGTAGATAGGTAGAATCTCCCTTCTTCCTGTGTTGTCTGTCCATATGGCATGGTATGTGTATTTGATATGATGAACAAAAAAAATTGAAATAAAATGAAATTCTCCATTGTTGGCGGTTTATGCACCCCATACATAGGTGTTCCACTCGTCTATATGTATATATGTCCTCTTTCTTCTCTAGTCTATTAGGGTAGAAACACTGGGTGCGAAGGATAGCAACTTTTTTGGGGGGTAGTTTGTGGTGATGGAACTTGAGAGATATCAGAGACCTCGTCTTGTTCAGTCTTCTTCAGATATAGTTACGACACAATATATATACTTTATAAAAAAAAATCTTTTGTGGATTTTATACAACAAAAAGACCTTTTTTTTTATTATTATTCCTTTTTTTCGTATTTGTTCATGAAAAGTATCAAATCGCTTCTTTAATTGTTAAAATCTCTAATTCTTCGGTTCGATGAAGTTTTGTATCAATGGCAATAGCAAACGCAAGGTGGGTCCTATCTATGCAATAAGCTGTATTATTTCTTCTTCATTTAATTCTCTACTAAAAATTTTACTTTCATGAGGTAAAAAGGGGGTGGGGAAAGGGTTGGATTGAAGAGCAAATTCTGGATGAAAACTTTCAATATATTTTTTATATTTATTTGTATTCTTTTCTGTTTTTTTGGTTGAATTGAACTTCTCTGCCTAGATCCCCAACCAGCAGCCATCGCAGGCACAGTCAGTTTGTTTGGGCCCACACCCTTTTCCTGTCTGCCTGTGTCTGGGGCTTGCTTTAATCAAAGAAAATTGCTTTTTCATAATATCCCCACGATAACAATGGAAGTTTCATTTTGCTTTTCGACTAAATTTTTGTCATTTTGTTTTTTATTTATTTTTCACATAAATAAAGCAAGATTTTTAATAGTGTACATTTTGTTGCTTGTGTGTTACCTATTTTTCAATTTCTTAGGTGATCGATAGAACGAACGGACGAACATCCGGGTAAACGAGCATTTCGAAAAAAAAAAAATTATTTCGTTTATCCCCTCCCTCCTTCTATCACATTTTTATTACGTTGTTTTTTATATTATGATGAACCATGGGATAGAATTTGTCTTGGAATATGAGGCCAGGTATGTTGTATGGGGGAGGCCAGTTGGAAGATTTCGGGACCAATTTTAGGTACAACACATGCGGCTTTAATTGATTTGATTCAGAAATGATCGGAGATCACTGCAGATCACTGAAGATCGCCACCCTTGATCAACATTTAGGGTCACAATTGATCTTGATAGTGACATTTGAAGAGAGGAATGCTCGAGGTATGTTTAGTATACCAATACAAAGAAAGGGGTATACCCATCTTCAAAATTGTGAAAAAATTATTTAAAAAAAACATTTTTTTCCATTTTTAAAATCAAATTAAAAGATTCCGGTTGAGCCGTCTCACCTTAGTCGCGCGTTCGGATATGTATGTATATGTGTGTGTATACATGTAACTCACATAGTATATGCATGTATTTAAGTGCTGGACGACTGCGCAGAGAGATTGCCATTCTTCTTATCTTTACCGCGGCGGCACCACCAGCAACAACGCGATGTGGGGCTACGATTTTCTTGTTCTGTGCGCAATTCATTAGAGCGGCCAAAGCGCCTCTTCTAATTACGTTCGCGTGCCATTTTGCCATTGTTTTTGTTGCTGGGGGGCTATTGTTGTTGTTGCTGCTGCTTCTGCCAGTGATGTGCTATGTTGTTACCTGGTTGAGGAAAATTTTGTTTATAAAAAAAATGAAGTAGTTTTTTTACCTGCCTGGCGTGCCGCTGTTCCGGCTGGGGGTTTTTCGTCTATCTCTCATATATGCACCGATTATTGAGCGATCGGCCCAAAGCGTTTGTTCGTCCATTTTTCGCGCGCCATGTCGTTGTCGTTTTTATTGTTGTTGTCGGTGGTGATGATGATGATGACGATGATAATGGTGATGAAAATGGCCATGGAGCAAGGATATGTCGTGCTGAAGTCAACAACAACGTGTCGATCGCAGCAGAGCTTTCTGTAATTAATATCAAGGAAAATCTTTGCCACCCCCTAAATATTCTCGATCTCCTTCCTGCACCTACCACCTCCATCGCTCTCTCATATATTTTATCACCAATGCTGCTATTGTGGCATATGAAATTTCTACAATGATTTTTTTTATTGCTGCTAGATTTTTGCAGGTGATTTTTTAGATATTTTTGCTGTTGCTTGCTGTGCTTACTGCCTGCTCTTTTGTTGCTACAATATGGCGTGTGCTCAATTAAATCTCAACCCGCCAGTCTCTGGTAGACCCGCCTGTGCGCGCCTGGAGGGCATTGAACTGATGAGTGTGTGATGTATGGGATCGTTATTAGTACTATACACATTTGCCAAATGCGAGTTTTATAATTTTCTCCACACACACTATATTTTTTAGTTGTTGCTGTTTTTATTTTATTGTACGATCTGCCGTTCAAGATAACGAAACTTGGTGATCTCGATCTTTCCTCCTCGTGGTGTGTGTGGTATTGTAACAAATCTTTTACGCGATTTTCTTTTTCCGTTTTTTTCCGTTTTTCCTAGTTTCTTTTTATTTGGAAAATCGAGCGCATAGGCCACCACTCTAATCTTTCTCTACTATCTGGTCCTCGTCGCCTCCCCTGGCCCTACGTCGGGGGGGTTATGGGCACCCACAAAAAAGGGTAATATAGTTCACAAGATAGGTGCTCAGCTAACTGAAACGGACGAGCATTACTTAAGTTTACGATGCGTGCATCTCGAGAGTCTTATTTAATTTGTACAACATACATACATACATATAGAAAGAGATAGAGGAGACCTAAAGAAGAAGAGTTTATTAATACCCCTTGCCAACTATGAAGCGGCTTTGATGTGAGTTTCTACAACTTTTTCTTTTTTATGTAAACCACCGTACACATTATGTGGAAGGGGGAGGCCTTAATGAAATGTTATAAATTTTAATTACTACTGAAATGGTTGATGATTAGATTTTTCCTTGTTTTTCTTGCCTGAACTGAATTTGTAAGTTTGAAATTAGAAGAAAACGAAAAAACGTCATTGAGGAAGTTTTCTCAACACCTAAGAGCTGAGTGCACACACACATACACTGTACTTTTTAATTTGTCCATTTATCTTTTTGATTGTGTCACCCAGCCTTCAAAGGAGAAGAAGATTCTGCCGCGGTTCCTCTTTTTGATTATAACTCAGGCGCCTATTGGAACCGTAAGATTTTTGGCCTGGAAGCACTGGAATATTTCGGTGCCCTAAAGTTTCTGAATATCTTCCTGGAGTCATAGCACAAAATTGGACCTCCCTTGCCTGAAAGAAATTATCTCCGATAGTTTGATTTCCACCTCCATTCAAATCTTTGGGGCTAATGCGTCCCATCAAAGCCAGCATGTCTATGGTTCCTTTGGCCTGGTTCAAATTCATCTGCCGCTGCTATCAGGTTTTTTCTTCGGGAACCCTGGGAAATGTTGGACTTTTTTAGTCTCTTGCTTGGGCAGTACTATTTAACCACTAACAGGCCACAAATGTCCGCAATTCACAGGATACTGGAGGTCATCATCTTACAGATGAAAAGAACAGTGGTGGATAGTACAGAGGGAAGATCATTAACATACAATGAGAAAAGAAAAGGACCAATGAACTTTTGGAACTCCCAAAGGGCTCAGGTAGGAAGAATGATATAACGTGGCTGTAGCGAACAAATTGATGCCTATAAGAAGGGAAGAGTCTGACAACATATTTTGCTCTCTGCGAACCAAGGCGATGCAGAGTTTTCCTAAAAGGGAAAAATAAGATTGGAGAAAGTTATTGGAGAAAATATAACGATTTTAGTGCGACTAACTTAACTATGAATGTTATTAGATCGTCTATTCCTGGCCTGTAGGTCCTGTCGAAAAAAATTCATTCAAATACCCTAAATGCACACACACACGGCAATCCACTTTCCCCGAAATGTGCATCTCGTAATCGGCATGAAATGACCCACAACCCAGGAAAATGCACCCACACACTGCACACAACAGTTTCACTCATCACCAATCTGTCGTCGACCAACGACAATCACAAAATGCATATCGGCATGAATGCAGCAGGACCAGCGCGCGCAGAATTGCTCTCTGCACCGCGGATGCAGCAACAGCAGCAGCAAATATGCGAACGGGCGGCGGAAATATTTTGCATTATCGTTGCGAAAGTAGAGGCGCATAAAATACAACAAATGCACCACAATAGGCGGTGATGAATGCCTCGATACAGCACCAGAAAAAACAAAAAAATTGTGAAAAATTGTGCAGACGAAAATCGCGGAAAATATTCCAGGAATTTCTCGATAAGTAGAAAGTTGCCACCGGTTGCCGCCGCCTAGAGGACAGTGGATGGAAAACGGATGGATCGTGTGTCGTGTGGGTACAAGAAATCCGTGGAAGGAAGAAGGTTTCTTCGCTGGAGAGCTATATTATTTTTGGTTGGACCTGGACCAGGTTCTCTTCTCTCGCCTTTGATGTTCTATTTTCAAGTGTGACCCTATACCCAGATCTTCCACCTCAGCCGCAAGGAAATCCAGCTGGTGCTGCTGCAGTGCGCTGCTGTTGATTAGCCTGCCCCGGATTGCGCAATATATTGCAATTGATTGTGAACGGGGGAGGACACTATCTGGTCAGCAGAGAATGTGTCGAGACTAATTAATTGAACATGATTTTTTTGGATATTTGGCATTCCTATCAGGCATTCAAAGGGATGGGGGAAGGAAGTGAGAGTAGGGTCTATGCAGTATCAATTATTCCTAACCACCTCCTTATTGCACCTACAAAAAAATGTATGTATACATTTTGTGATTATTGAACGCGGAATCCCATGCAATTTTGTGTAAGCTGCGCACGCATGCCCTCTACAGAGATCCATAGAACCTAGTAAAGTTAGACGATGTGGTGACGGTGTGACTCCTTTGCGATGACTTTGTGGTGCGATTGGTATTTGGGGAATGTGTTTTTGCTGGGAATTGCAGATTCCCCAGCAAACATCATCTCGAAGATTAGAGTGCTTCGAAAAATTCTCGAACAGGAAGAGAGCGAGAAAGAAATACTTTGGAAATAAAATTACGGTAATATTTCGTTTTTACGAAAAAAAAAATCGAAATTTTAAAAGAAGAGAACCGCGTACAATACTAAAAGTAAAATTCGCCTTTAAAAGGTTTCGAGAATTTTTCGTTTTGGCGAAAAAAACGAAAGAAACTCGAATCGCTTTTGCGATTCGACCTAGCGGTCCTTTTCGTTCTTTTTTCCTTCGATTTCAATTCGAAAACGGCTTCGAGATCGCAATTCTAGTTCATTTTAACGATTAGCTTTCGATTCGATCTCAAATCATAATGTTTGCTGGGTCATGGAATAAAGGCGCTTTTTCACGCGCATATGGACGAGAAGGAGCGGCCAAGGTCCTTGAGTATAAGTAGTGGGTTTCGTTGATTTGCTTTTTGCTTGTATTTTTTATGTATTTTAAAAGATAAAATGAAAATTACATCTACAAATGCAGACGTGATCTGAGGCCACGAATTGCAAGTCACGAGAGTTTTTCACTCGTATTTTTTTTATTTTTTTATTTTTTGTGATTTCCAATGCATTTTTTTTGTTTTTGGTTCATTTGTTTTCTGTTTGTTGCGATTTTGAATTTTCCTAGACCTATAATCCATATTCAGGAGAAAGAGAGCGAGAAATGCATATACTAGAGCAAGTGAGATGGCACATACGGCATGTATATTGATACCCAAAGCGAATGCTGTGCTGTGACAACTTCTGTTATTGCAGCTCCTGCTGCACCTTCTCGGTGCTCCCGTATAGGCGGCCCGATTGCTGCCAGAGACGAGGCTAGTGTTCTGCCTAACTGCTGCTGTTGATATTATTATTAATATTTCGCTTTTTATCTAGGGCTTTTGTTTCCGTTCGAACTGTATTTGCATACTTTTAATAAAATATGTCCCTATTGTCCCGTGGTCGTTTCTTAAAGATACCACCAGCAGCAGCATCCGAGCACAGGCACAATCTGTTTTGTATTTTGTATTAGCGTCGTACATATATACACATATAGCATGCGCGCGCTGCTTTAGCATTTATATGCTCCTGCTACTGCACAGCGCAGGAGCATCATAGAAAAAAGCAGTGGGTCCCCATGAATTTTATCAACCCAGCGCGGCGGCGCAAAACAAGTGACCGCTTCATTCGTTGACCATATAATCTTGCTGCTATTGCCGATGGGTGATGATATGGTGTGTGGTGGTATTCATATTGAATATATTGCATAGGATACTTTTCCGCTGGGACTCTATGGATGCACGCGCGCGCGTGCACCACAATCTATAATGGCACCGGGGATACAAGACGATTCGATAAGATTCGCGGTGGTGGCGGCGAAGGCAGCGGCAGCACCATCAGCAACAGCAACCAGCAGCCGTTAGAGAACACTTGTCCGAATGCACTTTGTTAAGTGCATCATTGCAGGCACACAGAATCTTCATATACATACATATACGCGGCTTATGCAGCAAGTAATAGCAGCAGCCAGAGATATAGGGTACATATTCAACCTACAATTGAATACCTAGTGCAAATATTTTGCAGTCCATATGGATAACAAAATGCTGGACCCGACCCCTTTGCTACTTCGATTGTGCCTATATACATATTGGCACAGTGTCACAGTGACTAAATACAGTGCCGAGGCCTTGTTTTGTTCTTCTATTAGGCTGACTGGAGAGGATTTGTAGCGTGATTTGTTTAGGGAAATGTTCGAGGTCAGAATTGTAGTGACCATCGGCTATAGTGCATTGAATGAAGTCTATTCAAAGAATGTGAGATGGTTCGGGCAAGACAGAGGAAAGATAGAGATAGAGGAGATCTGGCTCTAGTTGTGTATGATGGACGATGAAAGCCCCCGAAATATGATCGCATGATATTGTCGAGTGTCAATCCTGGCTCGTTGTAGTAGTCGCTGCTCTAACAGGGAAGTGATATCCTCATGAGTGCAGCTGAGATCAAAACAGTCGATCTATGGCAGACGTTCTTAGTTTAACTAATGCAATACTACCTAGTCCAATTGATACAGGATTGACATACCAAGAATCCAGCTGATGCAGAACTGGGCGAACCTAGTCGAACTGATTATATTACTGGCGAACATAATATAGGTGATGCAGGACATCATATCCAGTTCTCGGAGAACTCTATAAGTTGTCAGTTGAAAAGTTCGCGGAGAGCTCGATGATGTCAGTAGAATTAGTTAATTATACGGCGGAGAGAGAGGGCTGGGTAGTAAAAGGGAAGACCAATCAACAAATTTTGGAAAGCGAGTAATTAAGGAGGGGGGTGTTTATTTTTAATGCATGGACTAGAGCAGGGAAAGCTGGAGTGTGTTCAATATCATTAGCCGTTCTTGTTTAAAGAAATTACCATAAAAAACCCCATTCAAATAAAATGTCCAACAACAAAAAGAAATTCACACGTTCATAATGAGGTTGTTAGATCCCTTCTGCAGGTTACGCTTTCTCTCTACCTACATATAAAAAAAATTAAAACGAGGCAAACGGGTTCTTTGGTTATAAAAACTCCCTAAATTATATCCCTTGATCCTTCCTCGTCCGGTAAGTCATGATATGCATAAAGCCTGGAATTTTCGACACGCCGACACTCGCATTCTCGCTGTCTTTATCTGAATTTACGTATCTCACACGCACAAGTAATTCACAGGGAGTTGACTTGTCGAGTTCATTTTTTTCTCGTTCGCAGAAGCACCCCCTCGTCTATCTTCTGCATGAACAAAAAAACAGTCACCCCCGATCCTGTACAGTATCTGATAGTGCTTATCCGTGCTGCTCCTTTTTATGTAGATGGCAGCAGTAGTAGAGGCACAGTAGCCGGGTTTGGCTGGGACAGGACAACTTCCTATTTTCTGCTGATATTATTATATTCAGCGATTTTTATAGGCGTACAATTTTTACGCTGATTCACACGGAAACAAAAAATCGCTCTCTACTTCTCTCTCATTTTTTTCGTACCCTGATCAAATTGTTGCGCGCATTATTTTCCACATTTTGTCACGGTGAATTTATCACCCTGTGCAAAGGGTGGAAAATTGCCTTGAAAATTCATCGTATATATGCGATTTTTTTGAAAAAGAAAAGAACAAAACCGTTTTGTTATTTGGTTCTTTTGGGCTTATTTTGTTTTTGGGTCGTCGCCGTGCTGTGGAGAGGTAAATGAACGATGCTGGGTAGTTTATGGGAACGCAATCATAATAGTTTATATATAATATTAAAACGCGCCTGAGTGACACCGTAAAATCAGACATGTGACCCCTGACAAAATCTACGGACTTTTAATTGGACTGCGGTCATGCACACGGATGCATTAGAAACGGTCGTGGTGTGGTGTGGTGCACTATGGACGTTCGTGTGTTATGCTCTTGGCTACATAGAAAGAGGCAACAGTTTGATTTTTGATTAATGGAGAAAATGCTTTGTTTTGTTTTGAGAATCATTAGGGGATGTTTGGGGTATTTTTTTTGTTTAGTACTACAAATCATCGCACACATATATGTATGTATGTGTGTGTAGTCTTCCAGTCACCCCATTATCCAGATTCAAGTATTCATTGTGATGTGTGTATGTGCCTCTGTTATAAAATTTCCTTCCAAGCCGTCTATGTATTCTTAGGGTCCTGTAAGCATCAAGAGTCTACTCCAAATCACAATTTTTTTTCGACAGTACGCACAATTTTCATAATTGAACGATTGTTTTCAATGTAAAGCGCTACAATTTCATGCGATTCTTTCGCTATGTATTGACTTCATGGCTAAAATGGTACTGAATGACGTTTCAGAACCGTGTACATTTGTCGAAATCGTGTACAAAATGTCAGAGTTATTCAAAGTGGAAATACCGAAGGTCTAGATGGCGCACCCTGTATAAGCATGCTTTTACACCTCTCATCAAATTTCGCTGCGTTCAATGATCTTTTGATATTGTATCATTGGATAGATAGGGTTAATGCGTTTTTTTCACTACCACCTCTAAAGTTCGTGGTTCAATTCCACGCTGCAGCACTATGACTACTATCTTATTTTATACCCTGCAACACACTAACAACAAACAACGCAGCTTCTAGTTTAATCTATGCGCGCGCAGATCAAGCAAAAAAAAAATTTGTCGAGGCAATAATTTTGATGATCTTGTTTATTAAATTTGTTTTTTTTTATGTTGTAGTGATCAAGATAGTCTGTTGTGATCGTATACAACTACACGTAATATTTATATACGAACACAACAGACACTATTTTGATCACTATAAGGTCGACAAATATTTCTCAACAAGATCACCAAAAGTATTTTCTTGAAAAATAGTTGCGCTTGATCGGCGAGTTGGAGTTTTCAGGCATAAAATAATATATACTATATATAATATCTCTATTACAAATCAAAAAAGAAAAATGCCCTAAATAAGATAAAAAGCCATCGATCATCGATCTTCACTTTTTTAAGAAAAGCGATCGTGCTTGATTACTATCCAACAAAATGAAAAAAATAAAATAAAAATAAAAACTACTTTCTTATGACCTCCAAGATTACAAAAATCAAAGGAACAAAATATTTAAAAAAATAAAATAAAATACAATTTTTTTAAAAGTAGTAATCCGCGCATGTGCGAGCGCGTTCGTGCAATTCTTTTAAAAGTCACTTGGGTTCTTATTACATTTTTTTGTTTTTTTCTTCTTCTCAACTTTTCAACAAAAATTTTCAATAAACGAAAAATTATAAAAAAGGACAAAAAAATGAAAACACAAAAACGAAAAACTTCCACAATTAAGCTCCTCCCATTTTAACAGAAACGGTTTCATGCCATTGGACAAAAACTCTACAGGTAGATCCGCCCGTTTTTAGCACACCTGTTGGGCATTACACTTTTGAAAAAAGAGTTGGCTACGCTTAAGGTGTATTAAGCGTCGTTTTTATACGCTAACGTCATACCATACAATAAATACACACACAAACAATTCAAAGCCAGAGGTCTCTACACACACACCCACAAATATGGCCTGGTAATATGATTTGCACCTCTTGTTGCTTGCTCAGTGCATTGAAGAAAACAGCAACAACAACAGCATAAAAATGCTTATGAGTTTTGTAGATTCACTTAGGGAATTTCTGTGGTAGTAGAGAACGGAGAAGAGTAGAAGAATTTTTTTGATCTTCAGGTGCACGTTGAATAGGGGTAGTTTGTCTGTTTGGGGTGGTTTTCGGGCCGATCGTGCGCGGTATTCCAATGATCTATGAAACAATTCATTAAATATTTGAGCATGTCATAAGGCTCTTGTCCGGTGTGCATTGATCATCGATCTTCACTTTTTTAAGAAAAGTGATCGTGCTTGATTTTTTGCTATTGAAAAATCTAAATTATGACTGATGAATATCTTTTAAAGGTGGATGGGTATATTTCCCCCCAAAAAAAATGTTTACTAAAGAAACTAAAAAAATACCCACCACCACAAAGGCTTGGGGGAATGAGAAATAACTAAAAAAACGAAAACAAAAAAAAGGAAAAACACCACTGCGTCAACCACCAACCACATAACAACAAAACTCTTCCTATAGAGACGGCGCAACCAACGGAATGGTCGGAACAAGGAAAGGAACGGCGACGTGCGGCAGTAGCAACAAAAATGCGCCACTCAAACACAATGGGATTCGGAGACCGCATGTAAGACGGTTAACAGGTAAAAATTGTTTTTTATAATATACCTACACAATACCAACTCACCTGGGGCCGTCCGAGCGTAGCGGCTGTGCTTGACGTACTTCAAGCAATTCTATATGCAGTTTAACTCGAGATCTCACCGTCTCCGGACCGGTGATCGCAACGATCGTGTTCAAAATACTAACAATATTTTTTTTTTCAAAAATTCTGCTTCACAAAACATAGAAAAATAGGAGAAACAACAACAAAAAAAAGAGTTTTTGTAAAGTGAATTTTATATTTTTTTTGGTAAAATTGTAAAAAAAAAAATTAATAACCGAACAATATATTTTTTCTTTTTCAAAAATAAAACACGAATCGTTTTTATCTGTTAAAAAAAATTGTGATCGAGATTAAAAAGTACTACTAAAACACAATAAAAAAAAGTTAGTGGCAGCAAGAAAATAGTTAAATTTTTACAACGATACTTTTGTACTAAATTTCGAAAAAAATCGGTTCAACGCCGGATCACAAGAATATAAAAAAATCTGGACGGATTCTCGTTCTTGAAACGGGTCGACCGATCGATACAGATCGTACGTTTATTAATAATAGTGTTTGCTTTTGTGTGGTTTTGTTTAAATAATATACAAAAAAAATAAATCAACAATTTCAACAACATCTAAACATCATAAAAAAATTCGAAACACCCAACAGTTTTCGTTACATTAAAATATTCCCTTAAACGTCTTAAGGAAAATATAAAATATCTCTGGTGAATTTTTGATTATTGTTTTGGGTTCGGCCAGTGAAGAATGTTATAGAAATTAATACACAAAAATAAAATTAATTTTTAAAATGTTTTAAACAAAATTCAACAGCAACAAAAAATATATCAAAAGTGAATATTTTTTTTACACTTCATATCTTCAGTATAATCAATGTTTCCTCAATGATCGCGAACACAAAATTTTGCAACATCAGGAGATAAAACACACCAAAAAGACGGATAAGTTTTTTTTTACACTTCTGGTGGAAAATTGTTGTATCTGCAGATAGTGCTTTAGGGAAGGGTTTGTTCTTCTTATTTTTTTTTTATTGTTTTACTGTCGTCAAATCATTTATTGGAGAAGGACATATCCAGTCTGAAAACGGATAATAATTCTCTTACATAGTGTGGTAAGTTGGAATTGATGACATAAAATCAATTGTATTTTTTTTTATTTTTTATTCAATCACACTAAAAAAAGCACCCAGAAATTTAGTTATTAGGGGTTGTGGGGTTGATTTTAGGCTTTTGTCTATTAAGATCTTAAAATCTTTATAAAATAATAATATCTAAAAAAAACACGTAAAAAAAGATACTGAACATTTTTATTCTTTTACCGTTACCGAATTTTAACCCCCCAAAAAATTCTTCCAAACTCTCTCCAGAGAGCTTCTAAAAACTCTTCGTTTTTTTAGAATTTGCGTTTAAACTAAAATTTAATGGAGTATAATATACATAGAACTCGAGTAATTCTGGTGTAAAATTTTTTATAATAAAAAAAAGCATAGTTTTTTTTTATTATTTTCTAAATTCATCAATGCAATTTATAGCATTAAGACTTGACCTTGATACAATTCTAAATCATCTAAAAGATAAAAAATACTATCGAAATTTTCTAGAAAGTTTTAAACTTATATAAATTCGCAGACTTTTAACAATGTTTGCGTTGATGAATGAAAGTAGGCATTTTTTTTAAACATTATTCCAAATTTGATAGTCTTGATTTTTCTCTCTGTCTTTATTTTACTGTTGGGGAATTACAAATAAAATGTAGATACTTGCATGATGAAGAATTATAATTAAAAAAGGGAACACATCAAAAATGTTTTTAGGGTACAAAAGTTTTAAGGGGGTACAAAATGTTAGTGCTTTTTTTCTCTCTCTCTAGAATAAAGTATATGCATACTTGTTTATCTTCTTACCCGATTTCCTATTTATATAATATCGTGTAAGCTGTATTTTTCAATGTATAAATAAAATGTACCCTAAAAATTGTGAATCGCACCTAAAATCGAATCGTACCAAAATCAAACAGTATTGAGAAAAACACTCCATTACTTTAATCGGAATTAATAATGAAACGGATTATTAAGCACCCCAAATATTAACTAGTTAGTACCCCTTAAATACCCCCCATCTTCTTAAATATATTCAAAACCATCGCAAAAATGTTTAGGGGGGTTTTAAGACTATTTCGATTAAATTTTAAGTCATCTTAGCTATAGTATTGACAATGTTACTTTAGTCATAATATATCTTCTTAAAGTCTTTTTAACCCACATATTTTTCCGGGGTATAAGACTTTGTACTCAAAATATTGTGGGTGCACTTTTCGCAGATCTCATGATTTCCAACTAGAAAATCACAAGTTCATAAGAAGTATAAGCGCGAGTGACTAAAGCTTGTGACTTATGACTGGTCACAATTTTAGAATAGAATAGGGATAGATCTTCACAGCGATCATCTACGATCATTTACAAATGATTTCTCCCCCTCCCCTAAAAAAATAGACCTCACCGTCCACGTAATAATAAAGAGCAAAGGGGATAGTAAACATCCTTTCTGTACTCCGGTTGTTCTGCTCTTTATATCTCATAAATAAATTCTCATGTTTTACAGGATTTTTGGTGCTTTTACATTTCTGTAAGGGTAATCCTTGAAGATAATTCTCGATTATGTTTACGACAGTATTTTTTTATCCCCAATTTTTAGGGTACTTTTTCTTTCTATATATACAATTTTTTAATCCCCTCTCCGTAGCAACATCTGCAAGAAAAGAAAAAAAAACAAATACAAAAGACTTAAGTGGCGAACTCCTTTTTTCTTTTTCTTTTGCATATTTCTTCATCCAAAATGCCGTAAGCATAGTAAACACATGCGGACGTTTCGAAAAAGCCTATTTTCCCCTGTTTATGTTCAAATTAAAAAGTAACAATCATTTAAGATAAAGTAACAATTCAATTAGGGGCAATAAACTGGGATACCAGATTGCAAAGTAGCGCGCGCATATATTTATACGTACAATCGCGATGCGCGCAAAAAGGATTTCGCGCGCCGCCGTCTTTTTCGGTGGTCGGACGTTTTGGAGAGACGTGTTGTTGTTGTTGTCGCTGCTGCCGTTGTCTTCTTAAAAATAGCATATAGAGACACGAAGAATCTGGGAATTGATAATATGATAAAAAGAATAAACAAATTTCAGTATCTTTTTTTGGTTTTCTTCTTCAACGTTTTGTTATCTTCAAATTTTTATTGGCATCTAATTTTTCGGGAGAAATATAAAAATTAATTTTTTTTGTCTTTTTGTTCTTGAACTACTGTTCACTCGCACTCTTCTTCTTTTTGTTATTTGTTTGGTCTCTTTCCAAGTTTTTTTTTCTTTATTAATACTTCAATTAATTATAAAAATATGCGCAACTTAATTAGAGTAGAGTAGAGCCCAAAAAAGGTAGAAGCACCATGCACATTTAGAAGATATCGAGAGTGATGTAGAAACAGGAAAGATTTCTTCTTCATGGGGGGTAATTATTTTTTGTTTGGTGGATGATGCTATATTGAAGAATAAAAGAGGTGCTTTTTTTTATTAATTTTGTTTTATTTTTTTTTGCACGGGGTGCTTTTGCCATTGCTCTTTTTTATCTTCGTCACACATAAACTAAAATGCTTCTTCACTTCTTTTTTCATCCCCCATACATATCTGCGAATTTGTATCTCAAAGTTGTGATATATTTTATTATCGACTCTGATTTTCTAGCCACACCTGAGATACTATATGATATGATGAATGTAGCAGCAGTAGAAACGCTTGTAGATACAATTTTATTATTAATATTAAAAACTGGGAAATGGAAATTCTTTCGATATAGTTTTAAGCCTCTTCATCTATTCTAATTAACTCTAGGCACATAAAAACTGGATAATCAGCTTTTAATTCTTCTCTTATTATCACCGCTTGAAATTAATTTAAGTGAATATTGCTGCACGCACACATGTACATACTTGCTTACTTTTAATAAAAAATATTCAATTTTTTTTATAACTAGAAACTTGAAACAAAAAAAAAATATATTATTTTTTTGTAGTTTTTTTCCTAAGTGCCTGAAGGAAAAAAAATCAAGATGGCATTAATTCCTCCTCTGTGGGTATTGTTCTTTTACAAGTCAAGGGTTTATCGTCTCTATTCTTCCACATTCGTTATTGTTTTTTTCTCCAAAACAAAAAAAAACACCTAGGAAACGACACTCTATTAGAAATGACTAGATTATAATATGCTTCTGCAGGCATTGGCCAGCTCTCTAGCCATCATCATCATCATCATCATCATTGTATCTTATTATAAATAGTATCCAAAGTGGCCGCGCGCTGAGCTGGTTGGCTGGTTATAGTGTTATGATATCTGTCTTCCTATTTTTGACGGAGGGATGGGGGGGTCTATCTTTGCAATATTTTTGTGTGATCGCAGTTCTCTGTTTCTTCTGTGCACACTTTCGATTTTTCTCTATTTTATACAGAAGGAAAAAACCGAAAAAAGAAGCAACCCAACGAAAATAACATTAATACCAACAAAGAAAAACAAATAAAGAAAAACAAATAAAAATTCATTATTTTTCCCATGGTCTTTTGGACAGTAGTTAATACTATGACACCTGGACAAAAGCGCCGAGATATACCTGGGATACCTGAAGGCCTTTTATTAAAACAATAATATTAAAAAAAATACCAAAAAATTCAAACATAAACACCCAACAAAAATGTATTCTTCGAAAATTTCAAGGTTAAAGCTAGTGCGAAAAACTACGTAATTATGATTGATTTGAAAAAGAGAAAATGATTTGATGCCGTCTAGTTAGGAGTCCCTATGCTCTGGGCGTCCTGATCTACGGCCATCCTTGAAGCTAGGGCTTGGATACCTTCGCTGTCGCACCTCATAGACCTTACCGGCACAAACTTTCCGAGTATATTTCTACCTCCCTTCGCTGAATGAATGAATCCAAAATTATGAATGAAATATATAAAACTCCTTTTCAATGCGAAACTTTTATACACAAACAAAACCAAAGTAAAAATAAAGAAAAAACCCTACACACGATCGTCATGATCATAATCATCATGATCATTCAACAAAGTAATTCCATTCCGATATCTCTTCTCTCTAGTCAAAGAATAAGTAAACAAGAACCGCCAACTGAGGATGCAGCAGCAATAAGTAAGAGACGACAGAGAAACAAAAAACGAACGAATTTTTACGCACATTCTCACTTATGACGCCCTTACACCACAATAATAATAATAAGAATTGAAACGCATGCGCACGCTACTTGCAAGTATCTTTCTTAAATCCCTTCGATATGTTCCAGCACAGTTCAGTCATTGCAAGATCTTTCTTCTTCTTAATTCGTCTTAGCTAACTAACTACTCGATGTATGTACGTGTATGTATATGTATAGGATATGCACGTTACTCTTCTCGGGTTCAATCATCCAAGGCCCAAAGATCCATCATCATCGCATCACATCGGGAAAGTGAGCTGCGCATAACAACAACAGCATCAACATAGCATCTTCAATAAAGCAGGGTGTCCACACCCCGTACCTTTGATCGTTTTGAACAGCCTGAGGTTGACCGATGACCATCAAGAACGCAGAGCATCGGGTATATGTACTTTCTACCGACACGATCGTACACTCGTATATATGTATATAGATAAGTAGAGTAGCTTCCCAATCAAGCCAGAATCTTGGGATTATTTTGCGGCTGCGCCATTTACCGATCATTGAAGATAAGGGTCGCTCGAGTGCTCGAAAGTACCAGCAGCAGCAGCACCCGTGTACCATATATTATATATATTTAGATGTACATATGGTACAAGGATCCTCGATATACTTCTAGCCTTGTTCTTCTGTGCGCCGCCGCCGTCTCGCGACCATTCGAAATTGTGGTGTGTATGTGTGTGCGGACATTATAATTCCTTTCAAGACGTGTGGATATATGCCCTGCCCTTGGTGGGAATTTCATTCATTTTCTGATTAAAAATTACACAATCGATTGCTTCACTTTTCATTTTATATAAAAATCGTGTAGAGTTATAGAACGAAGATAACGAAGAACACGACGAAGAAAAAAACGTGCTCATACGAAGAATCTCTTTGGTATTTTTTGCGTTGTCATCATTCCCTTGTCACCCGATGATTCCTTCTGCCACAATCTCTGCCCTTCTCTTCATACTTATCTCGTTGTAAACCTGTGGTGTGGAAATTCTACAACATTTTTCTGCTCTAAATAAAACAAGCCCGGCAAAAGCCTGAAATGTCAGGTACACGTTGATGATGGTGTCGTCGATACCCTTAAGGATTTCCAATGGATCTTTAGCTTGGACCATAGTTCTTTCTCTTTCTCTCTCGCTAGTCCACTCAATCTGTGTACAGAATCGCCTATGATTTTTGGGGTGCTGAATTCGAACCTCCTACAAGTCATGCCTCATAAAGAGGGAGGGGGTAATTCTACTCATATCATTACTTATAGGCTAAAATTGAATGATGAAGCCCTAAACTCCCTTTATATGTATTAGTTTAAGCCATCATTACTGAGATGCCTACATACATATAGCTAAGTCCAATTGTATCTTCACTTTAGCATTACATCAATCATAACTCTCTCTCTTTCTAAAATGCTACTCTTTACACACAATTTGTCTTTTCCTATGGGGATAGATAAAATATTTTGTTGTTATTGGTTCTTTTTTGAATTTTCGATATTCCCAATTCAATTCCACATTTTATCAGGTCACATGTCACAATTACAACCGGACACAATAAATTCAAATACGCGCGCAGCACAACGCTGAGACACTGTATGTACATATATGACACCCTCCTTGGTTAGATATAGTCTCTAAATGTCCGTGTCCCGTCCAACAAATCTAGGTGCGCGTCGCTGGCTTATAATTGTTATTGTTAGCATATAATTCCATTTTATCCAAGACTGCCTGCGCGCGCAGCTAAACTTTTTATGCAAATTCAAAATGAACTAAAAAAAATAACAAAAAAAAATTTATAACAAATTGCCATAAATGCAATATTTCTGATGAAATGTGCTAATCAAAAAAGCAGCTGAGAAAAATCTGCAAAATCCCGTAATTGTGTGGATGTTGTTTTTGTGTACATTGCAGTACCACACATCCCTCCCCCCTCTTTTATAGGTGAGGAGTCGCACTTTTTGCTGTGCATTTTGAGATATTCCAATGTGAATGCGCGCAGCGACTTGAGCCCGGCATGGGCAGCGCGCGTACGAAACAATTTTAAAGACAGTTGAGCTGTTGGTGCATGCGCATATATAAATCATCAGTGCCTTATCAACGGTGTTAATCCACAATGGACCAGAAATGCATCATGTGCGCCCAGAAATTGGCGGTTGTTGTGGTATGTCTGTCTCGCTCTCCCTCTCTCCATTTCTCTTAATATTAACCATAGGCGCAAGATCTTTACCTTCTTGATTTGCAAATATATAGTAGAAGTTGTGGTGTATGCAAATTTTTGTGCTGTTTTGTATTTTGTCCCCAACAAGCTGATCCTTCCAACCCCCCCCCCCTCCAAAAACTCTGTCTGGTTTGTAATACCAAAAAGACATGATAGTTTGTCATATGTGAATAAATATAGTTACAAATTGTTCGTTCTCTTTAAAGGGGGGTCATTTTTCTTCTTGTTTTCCTATTTCTGTTTTTTTCCAGACTTGTATTTGTTCTGTACGTTTCCGGGAGGTTTCTAGAAGCGCGTTGGTTGGTGATATACTAAGTATATGAGGGGGACTTTTGTTACTATCTTGTGTGATTTTTGTTATTTCATCTTCCCAATTAAATCGATTTCGGGATTCTCTCAATAGAGTCTTATGTATAAAACATTCGACAGCCAATTCGACAGAATCTCTTTCATAACCCGTATTTTTTTAAAATGAGATCATAAAACATGACTTTTGAGGGTATATAGACACGACGAAAGATACCAGTCCACATCAAATGCCAAAAGACGATAACAACCAAGACGACGACGGAGTGAGCACATAACAACAAAAATGATCGGAACACGAAAAATGTGCACAGCTCCTTTTATTGCATTCTAATCCACATCCATCCATTCAGCCATTCATCCACATTAAACACACTTACTTCACTTGAAACGAAACGAAGATCCAAACGGAGATCACTCTTAGTTCTTGAAAAATAATCGAGCGCGCAATGCTTGATTTCTTCTTCTTATGTTTTGTTATTGTTTAGCCGCCGCCGCGTTATAGAGCAACGATAATCTTCACCCAGTAGTAAATCTATAGCGCAGGATCAGTTGTATGGTCTATATGTATATGGCCTGTATATATACATATATATTATAGTGGATGGCAGTAGCCTCAGTGGAATGGGGAAAAAAAGAATGAACTAGCATAGGTTGATATTTTGCTGGCTGTGAAATAAAATTTAATAAAAGCCCTTCAAATTGTCATTTTATGGTCGCCCATTGATCATCAAAGGGAACTTAGCTGCGCGCGCAGATTGAGCCAGCCCGAATGGCATGAAATGATCAGTTATATGATGGGTGAAGATTGCTCAACTGGAAATGACAATGAAAAATAGCAGAGCTGCGCGCTGTCGTTTGATGATCATATTCTGTGTGGGGTGGGGAGGTGGTTCCATTTTAGTTATGCCCTTTTGATATTGGAACATGTGTGAACAATAGTATAGAGAAGAGTAAAAACTTTTTAATGATCACAGATATCAGATCAGACATTCTTTAATCGAAAGTCTTATTAAGATCCGCGTTTTTGGATTTTAATCGTAGTTTTATAAGTTGTTGTTTATATTGATTTGGACAAAGTTGCATCCCCCACCAAAGCACGATCATTAATCTTTGCTGATCATTGATCGACATTTTCAGTCATGCATAATACACACATTCATGTTCCATTTTCCGCTAGAACATATTCAGATACTAGTTAGTAGACACTGATCTCAATAAATACAATCATCAATTTCACGGTCTCCCGCTATGCTGCGCACCCCACAACAATGATCAGGTGTATATCATGTACATACTCTATACCATATATTCCAAAAAAAGCTGGTTGTATTTTTCTTGTTCATCTAACAACCCCCCTGCAATACACACACACACATCCATCAGCTTACGCGTAATTAATTGACTAGCTTCTCCACCCTTAATTTAAAAATAGACTCGCGCGCATTTTTATCTCGTTTTAATCTACGACGCCAACGGTTCTACCAGATGACGGCCGTTGTATACATACACACAACAATTTAATAAAAATAAATTAATTCCTCAAAGGTATTTTCTTGAAGATATGTAAAAATAAATACAGCCAGGTGATATAGTAAGGAATATACATATACATATATACACACACACACACACACATATGTATATATATATGATGAAAGGAAGTTGTGTTTCCGCGCACGCGCAAAATCGTTACTTTACTTACTTAACGTTTTATTATTATTGTAACGAGGGGGTACGGCGACAGGTTCTACATACGCTTTTTTATTCTTCTTTTTCTTTGATGTGAAAAATTTAAATTGGGGGAAAATAAACCCCCGTGAAATTTTGTTTAAACTCTTATATTTTTGAGGGCAGCATACGTATTATAATAGGGTAACTGCTATTTTATGGAAATTTGAATGAATTATACATACATCTATGAAATGTAATGGAATGTTTTTTGTTATTCTCAAAAATTAATCGTATTTTTGGACAACACTTGTTTATGTGGTCTAAACAGTCGACATCTGTTTCTATAAGAATTAGGAAGTAAAAAAATATAGTATTCGATGCTGTCCTATGTCCTATGAGGGATTAAAGGAGCGTAATCCATATACATTGGTGAAACGTTGAAGGTATGACCTGTACGTCATCCTCCATGTCCAGTTAGAAATTGCGAGAGGTCGTAGCTTAACTATGTGTCCACCTACCCTTAGCGATCACTATATCTCCACCTACCTTTAGGTCCAAGTATCTAAAGTCATTCATCATTTTAAAAGGCTGTTTTTTCGATCAGGATGCTGCCAACGCTTTTGCTACCTGCACACCTAATAATCTCTGATTTAATATCTCTATCTCCCTCTTTTCCCCTCTTGACAGCAAATGACACTTTTACAGCACAATTAACTGCGACGATAATTGCCTTGTAATAATTTAATCAACCAATTTCCATGTTTGTGTTTATCAAATTATCTCTTCCCCGTCGACTTGTTTTTTTACGTATTTTGTTCTGTTCCTTCTTACAATTTTCGATACATAATCATTCCGGTCGCGTGTAATAATCAGTTTATATCAATAAACAACTAAAATTACCCACAATCAAAGTCCATTTTACGGCTTCAGATAATTCAATTTTACGCATCTCACTTGGCTCATTTAAGAGTTAGTCTCCTTCATCTTCTTCGGGGTACACGCCGCCCCGTCGCATCTCTTCTCTCTTGGATTTCCTTTTTGTTTCTTTATCGTTTTTTCTTCTTCTTGAATTATTCATGTTATGAAGAAATGATAAGGAACCACACTCTTTAACCCAGAAGAAACAACAAAATAACAACAGCAACAACAACAACAACAACAAAAAACGCGTTCTCGATCATCATCACACACGTTTCATAATCTAGAGTTGATTTTATGCAAGATCAAACGCAAGATCATCAGCCAGATCAGATCTAGAGATCGCTTCACATTGAGCGTGAGTGAAGACAGGATCAATTGTTTCGAAAAAAATATACGCTATATATGTATATGCTCCTGGTTCATTTTTGTGTGCTAATAGTGGATCTTTGATAACCGATCATCATCGATCGCGCAGAAATACGATCGCGGAATGAGGATATTGGGAGAACCAAAAAGGGGGAAATTCAAAAGCTGCTTTTATATTGATCTTCATTGAGGGAAGACCACCACACACTCTTCTTTTTGATGTGCACTTGTTACTGGACTGTGATCAGTCAGTTTCTTGTTGATCTTGCGATCGTGTTTTTTAGTTGTTGATCGTTTTTTTTCTTTCTCTCATATATACCTCATCAGTCTCTCCGACCACATTTTCAGTTTCTCGGCGTTCATTTCAAGCTTCTTATACGTGTGAGAGATCTCAATCGACCGACCGACCGAGTAATCAAAGTAAGCTATAACCCATCACAGGTTATGAGGTGCAGATGCATTATATGTACATATATAGATTATAAAGAGTAAAACTAAAATTTAAAAAAAATCTTAAATTAAATTAGGTTAATTTCTAATTGAAATTATCGGTACTAGGATATAACCTTTAAGATTTCTAGTTTATTTATTTAACCAATAAAATCCCAGTAATTTACTTGCTCTTTTTTTAAACACACAAATCAGGATTAGACCAATTCTCGTGCCAACTTGGCCAACTTATCTCTCGGCTGATATTTAATTGTGGTTCTATGTTTTATTGTGCATTGGGGCTGTGGGTGGAGGGTGGAATCTAGTAAAATCGAAAGACTAACTGCTGCAAGGAGGAATCGAACCCTGATCCTCTGATGAGATAGTATTAAAACGTCTTAGCCCTTACTAGCTAGACTATCGAAGCTCCGGGATGAGCTGGTGACGTTTAACTGAGCTAATATCGCCCCTTTTCTACCCTCGTACTTCTTCTATTCTCATTCCCCTTCCCCGGGTAAATAACAACAAGAAAAATACACTTGACCTTCAATGATAAACAATAAAACAGAAAAAAACCTCTATTCTTTGTCTAATTTCCTTTAAACAAAAAAAAATTACACAATTTACACCTCATCACTTAACGAGAAATCCAAAGCTTAATTTGAACTACCTTTTTCTGTTCTTGGGGGACTACTCCTCTTCCACCTCCTCCTCGCCCTCCCACACCTCCACACTGAAAAAAAATTTAAAAAAAAAGAAAATTGTTTTTTTTCGTGGCTGTACTTTTGTTGGGTGCATTTCTGTTTTGTTTATTCAAATATTCCCACCGGGGGCCCCCAACTCTATTACCATTGCCATTACCATTACCATGAGGCTAAAGAGTTAGATAGAACTACACACCAGGTGTGTACCATTACACCACAGCCACTATAGGCACCTATAGGCACTCAAAATAGTAGGCACAGGGGCGCAGGGTTTTATCTTTTGATAAAAATGTAAAAAAAAAATACACACACAGGAAAAACTAAAAAAAATAAAGAAGTCAGCAATCAAGCTGAAAAATTCCCATAACCTTGAAAGTTGGTCGTCGTCGCCATTGTCGTTGCCGTTGCCGGTCGTGCCGTGATGGTGGTGGTGGTCGTCGTCAGTGGACACATGTTATATGGATGATAGCCAGTCGCCTAGGTGGGGTATTTTATTTTTTTTATTATTATTATTGTTGCTGTTAAAGTACCCTTCTTCGTCCGGTCGCTCTGTCCCCACGTCAACCCATCACCCCCAACAAATTTAAAACTTCATCTACTCTAGGCTCGGATAATGCGGGGAGTTAATGACACAAAAGCATTTTTCCTTTATTTGGCCAGAATTTGCTTTTGTTGAATTTGCTGTTGTTGTTTTTGTGTCCGTCCGTCCATCGCTCTTGCCTGTACATTTGTATTAATAATACTTGGAACATGAAACGATTTTTCCCTAGACGGAATCTAATTGAAAAAGACCCCCACTTCATTAGGCAAAACCGCTTCTTCTCAACATTATGTCTACCTTTAACCATTGGGGAAATAGCATAGGTGTACGTACCTCTGTCTGTTGGGTATACGCTGGTCCAGATTAATTTTGTGTTAATTTTAGATTTAGTTTTTTTCTTCAGGAAAAATAATTGAAAAAAATACAAAGGGAACAGTATGGGTACAAAACGAAATTCGGGCTGTTATCTCTGTATGTTTTTTTAGAGAACCAAATATACCCCCCAGGAAATTGCTGGTGAGGTAATTAATTTGCATTTAAGATACACTTGCTTGGAAGTCTAAAAGGTTATCGTGTGGATGGGTGGGACTCATTTCATTTTGGATATTTGAAAATTGAAACCTAAAGCACCTGCCATTTTGAAAATTTACTATCCAAGAAAAGAAAATACTTGCCAATTTTTTTTTATAAAATACTCGACAATTAACACAGTAACACTTTTAAACTAAAGTAATAAATCAATAACCACTTATTAAAGAACAATTAACTTCAATTATTGCACCTTTATATGCGATTTAAATAGGTTAAATTAAATTTTTTCTAGCGCGACATTTTCACTGATCTTGCCCATTTGAAAAATTAAATAATTTCCAACTGTCAAAAAATATTCTGTAGTAGTAGTGAGGAGCGATTGATAAATATACATACTTTCCAACTATCGGATCTAGATGGCGTTTGTTAATTGATAGTTTTAAAATTCATTTTATTGATAATAATTATTAATAAAACTATGGTTAAATTATGTTATTTAGTAATTAAAAATATTATGCAACATATAAATACTAAGTATTCGATATTAATATTAAAACTTAAAGCACCTGTCATTTTGAAAATTTGCTATCCAAGAAAAGAAAATACTTGCCAATTTTTTTTTATAAAATACACGTCAATTAACACAGTAACACTTTTAAACTAAGTAATAAATCAATAATCACTTATTAAAGAACAATTAATTTCAATTATTGCACCTTTATATGCGATTTAAATAGGTTAAATTAAATTTTTTCTAACGCGACATTTTCACTTCTTCCTCATTTGAAAAATTAAATAATTTCCAACTGTCAAAAAATATTCTGTAGTAGTAGTGAGAATTGAAATTGATAAATATACGTACTTTCCAACTGTCGGATCTAGATGGCGCGAGATGATTGATTGTTTTAAAAGTTTATTTTATTGATAATTATTAATTTAATTAATAAAACTATGGTTAAATTATGATATTTAGTAATTAAAAATATTATGCAACATATAAAAAATAAGTATTCGATTTTAATATGCGTAATAATCATAATTGATAATGTGTGAGAATCGACCGGAAAAATGAGTTTTGAACGTTACGATTCTTATGCATTTTTTTGAGATTTTGTGAATTGAAATTTTTAGTTTTTTCGTGATTTCTTTAATTTAATTAGTTAATTTAGCTTATTTCGGGTTAATTTCATTGAATTTATGTATTTTATAATGTTTGGTAATATTTTCTTTGGGTTTGGGGACATATTGTGGATTTATCACCGTGGTCGCCTCCTCTCGACTTGCCAACTACTCCAAACCCCCTTCCTCCTTTTCACTTCAAATAAAAACAGCAATTAAATTTCAATTTACTCTCTCCGCGGACACTAGGCGCTATAACCGGCATCAGCAGCACTCACAAGAAGTCCAATCGAGGCTAAGTTCAAATAAATAATGTGGAGTCGCTGGCGGCTCCTTGACAAAATCCATAGCTCCAATAGAGTGTACCCATCACCAAAATAGCTTCTTCACTAAAATTCAATAGCGCCTAGAACCATCTACTGTTGTGGTACCTACTACTAACCCGTAAAAGCAGAAGCTGAACTTCTCACCACCACCGGGCAGCAGCGCGCAGAAGCAATGTAATAAATATCACAAAATCCAGGCTTGAAAGTGCTGCGGTGAGTAGTCCCCCTTCTTACTCCTTTCATAAGCGCCATCTATTGCAGCACACACACCCAAATGGAGTATATTGGCGCGAAGGAATAAAATCCCCATTTTTGAAGACACGGCTCTGCGCCTGCGGCTATATTTATATGCTCTTTGACTTTTCACGTGCAAAATGTACAGCGCACCTGATGCCAACCCATTGACCCTCGTTATCCCCTTGTTATTTATTCTCTTTATCTTCCTTTTGTCTTGTTTTGCTTAGGTTGTAGCTGCTGCTGTCTTGCCACAACTTTTCTCTTTTAAATTTCGTATATTGTTTTGGTTTAAGTGTGTGTGTTTTTTGTACTATCATTATTATTATTATCTGCCTTTCATGGATTTTGATTTCTTTGCTTTTTATGCATATACACCCTGCAGGTTGTCGTGCTATGATCAGCATGGAACTACAATCAACAGTGCACCTACAGCACTTGAACCACGGCCATGGACTTACTGCCCTTCAGTCACAGCACCATAGTGGACTTATGACCCATCATCAGCATCAGATTTCCCTTCAGGATGACAAATCAAAAAGTAAGTAATACGAAAATATATTTTAAATATAGATATTATGTAGTTACATATCCATCTCTCTTCTCCCTCCACCATCACCCGTCACCTTCACAGAAAGCCTCCTGATGCCTGTCCATTAACATAAAACGACGTCCCTCACCCCCACGGATGTCAGAATCCTTTTATTTATCTATTGTTGTTTTGTAATCTCGTTCAATGTATACAGTACTATCAAGTCTGCATCTGCGTACCTAGGCCCAGGTAAAATACATACAGAGTGCAATAGGCATAACAGTATCAAGTAAAAAACAGCTCTCGCGCTAAAAGTAGCATAAATCACCATCCATAGGCTGTGTTCTTGGCTGTTCTCATTAGATCATGGCGCGCAGCTATTTAATCGGTCCCAGATCCACTTCCGTAAGACATGAAAAGTGGCCTTTTCCCGCCACATACCGACACTCTATATAGCCGGACCATAATTTGCCAATTTCCCCCCCTGCGCGTTCGTCACGTTATCATCAAGCCAGTGTTATGCACCACCATCGACATCATCAGCAGCAGCAGCAACAACAAATCTCTTCCTCTCTCTTTCTATCTTCTGTGCATAGAGTCCATAGAGTGCATAAAAACTGATCCCGGGTCTGGAGCTGAGTTCTACTCTACTGTAATAGAGGAGCTCCTTCCTTGAGACCTTCTATTCTTCCTTTCGATCCCTCCCCCCTTCCGACTATATTGAAAAAGGAAGTGGATAACGTGTGAATATTATCACGATGTGACACCCCGTCCCCCTACCTCAGGGTTCTCAACCAAACTAAACAGACTGTGTTATTGTCATTCTCTATTATTTTGGGCCTGCTGCCACCTCGTCCACCATTCTAGCGACGTCGTTATAATAAAAAGGTTGAATACTTAAGGCCACTTTCTGGCCATCTCTCCTCCAAGGCGATATATACATTCACAGCTCTTGTTCCCTCCCTGCCCCCTTCCCTCCCTTTCCATCGTGCGGCTACTTTCTGCGGCCGCGCAGCCGCATATTTCTTATTTCTTGAATAATAGCAGCAGCAACAACTAACTAACTTCACTAACTAACTTAAAGGCCGTTTCGGAAGGGGGGATTGGGTAAAGGAAATTTATTTGCGAAATTATAAAAGAATCATCTCCTCCTGATCATGGCCCCTGGCACCTCCTAAGTAGGGTGCGCTGTTCCTCCATTGAGGTGGACCGCATGCGCGACTGGCTTAAAAATCGATCTTGCGCAGGCGCTTCTTTCTTCTTTTCAAGTTTTCAAGAACGTAGCAGCAGCATCAGCTTAAGAGCCTGCTGGTGGTGTGGTGTAAAAGTGGCGATGATGACGACGACGACGACGGACAGCAACAGCAGCACCACCACAGCCCAGCGGTATATACCGGCCGCCGGCGGTAACCTAACTCTACCGGCCGACAAGGGTACCTATTGACGGATGATATTAAGAGAATTTTTCCGGTATATGTGCTGTTTTTGTTGTCTTCTTGCGTTATTATTATTAAATCCTCCATTCACACACTACTTGCCTCTATACAAACATACAAAACACAAATTGGGACATGTTATTTATATCCTTCGCAGCCTTAAAATTGATAAACCAGCGGCTAACTGCCGGGAAATTGTAAAGGAGCCGGGGAATGTCGTTAATGAAGAATCAGGAGGTCATGCCAAATTGGAATTTTTCTATCTGTAAATGGAATTTTTAGTCCTCCTTCTCTCCTTCTCTCCCTCTCTCTGGTACTTTGCGCAAATTTTATTATAATGGGATAACTGGGGGTACTATAGATAAATTGCTTCATATGCTTTATTGCATAGTCTTGATAAAAAAAAATTGTGTGTGCTAAAGAGGGTTCCTGATGCTACCTTCTTGCTCTCTTACATCATACCTTGTACATATGTGTGTTTTTTCTAGTTAGGGAAATCACATGCAGAGAAGGGTTGAAGAAGAGAAGAGAGAGCATTTTCGCTTTTACTATACGTACTATTATATATTCGGTCCAACCCCAAACGCAATGTCAACTTTTATTTTAACCAACGGTTTTTACGTGTTTTTGGTTTATTACCCTGCATTACTCTTTTATTACTCTTCTGTTCCCTTTTAGTACCCTTTTATTACCGTTTTATTACTCTTTTATTACCACCCCCATGGGGGATAAAAAAATGTTTTATAAAAAAATCATTATATTTTCAAGGATTTACAATCAGCTCTACAGCTTATGTTGTTGGCCTTGGCTTCCTCCAGTGTTTGCCTCCATTATTGTCGATCTTTGGCCCTAGTCTTTTTTAGTTTCGACGTCGTCTAATATATCTTTTCTGTCTAAAAGTATTGAAGATATCTAAATCAACCAAACCAAGACTCACCATCAAAACGATTGACGTTCTTTTTGTAAGTCACCACAAATCTGATATCATTATTTTTGAAAAGATGCAGAAAACAAATAAAAGAGCGGCATTAAGGCAACAAAAGAACCAAAACATAAAAACAATGCTAAAAGGCGGCAGATCACTTTATTCCACCTACACACAAAATCTTAAGGCAGTTTTAGCTTCTTCTGCTCTTTTATTGAGAGAAGTCTTTAAGGCCAATTCCTCGTTGTTTAATCACACACGCACACACACAACAGCAACGACAAAAAACACAGCAAAGACAAGAAGAGACAGGATAATATAAAATAGTGGAAGGAAATGTGGAGTGTGCTCCCCTTTAATAATAACATTTTAGTTTTATTTTTTTAACAAAAAAGAGTACACCTCGTAGATGTTGGCTCCGAGTTATGCTCCTTTTCTTCATTCCAACTCCGGTTTTTTTTGTTTTAGTGTGTGTTGACTTATTTTTGCCCCGATCAATTGTAAGAATGCGCTCTTGAACACGGTGTTGTCTTTGGAAAATATCTTTATTTTCTTGATCGTCTTCTATGGGGGATACCCTCTTCCCCCATCAATGCCCATCGGTACCACTTTTATGTATGCATCTACTTCCTTTTCACCTAATATCTTTGTATATTCTTTAATGGACCTCCATTTTTTTGGGTAGAAGATTGGAAAAGGAACATAATATTACGTCGTCTAGAAAGTGACCCACAGTCACTATCTCACCACACAGTGGATATCAGCACTGTACCTGGGGGACACATTTTGTCATGCCCCATATAGGGATGTAGTATTGTTTATTGAGATTGGTAAACGTTACGAGCCGCTAATTGCACTTAACGTACTGCCGCCAATGTACAAACTAGCAATACTCCCACGGATATTTTTGTATTAAAAAACAGGTATTTTTACCTGGTTTTTTTCCCCGCCCTGTACATAGTAGCTTTGTTTGATTTTTAAAATTACGCTATTCGACCCCCCTTCCAAATTTCTATATACATATTTAATATTTAAAAAAAAACTCGAATTTTATTTCTTAATTTTTTGCTTTGTTTCTAGCCTACAGAATGGATGGACTAACCTGTAGTCTAGTACCAGCTGAATGGATTGATATTAGCGGGGCTGCTGTAGAAAGAGCCCCACACACAGGTCAGTAGTTGAAAAAAGGAAAACTGGAAAAACACGTCCCTTTATAAATATGCACCACTTCAAAAAAAAAAGAAGGAGAACAAGCAATGATCCCGTGTACCTTATCTTATCCCTCTAAATTTTCTTCGTTCTTAAAAAAACCTTGTTAAAACCATCACACTAAAACCAATCAAAAATATTTTTTTATTCCATTTCAGAAGACTCGCACAGCTCTCAAGGCAGCATCTCTGGTGATGGTAAGTCACAAGTGAAATAAAAATCTTTTTTTTACCACACAACAAAAACCAAATGTCTCCCGCAAAATTTTCTTTCGAAAAAGATATGAGAGGAAGGGAAAACGGGGGATAGAGAAAGGAAAAATTGTGCAATGCTAATTGCATGAAGCTGTAGAGAGACCACCCACCCCCAATGATTTATTGGACTTTTGGTTGCTCTATGGAAATTTTTCGAAACGTTTTTTCTTCTATGTTATCAACCACACCACACAACCTCTTTCTCTATCTTTTTGTAAAACGAAAAAAAAAAAATACTTAGCAGACGCCACTGATCCTCTTTCTACGAAACGTAAAAACACATACACAAGAATACAAACTTGCTGAACCTATTTTCTCTTATTTTCACGATCAGTTAATATCATCACCACCCAACGTTTCCTCTTCTCTATCGCGATCGGGATTATGAAAGCACGGTAAGATAAAAAAAGCACACACACAGAATTATTTGTCCTGCTTCTGGTGGTGCACGCTTGGAGTTGTACTTGATAATGTTGCTGATTTCAGAATTGTTAACCTCTCTATTATACTGATCAGCACGCGGTCGTCCTTTTTTTAATAAAGTAGGAGACTTCACAAGGCATCTTCTAAACACTGCAAAATGCATATAGAGAGGCCGATGATCACCTGAAAACGCGATCGCGATCAACTGATCAATCCACAAATGATTCTTACCTTTACCATTTATTAGTTTCTAGTTCGCCCTATGTATATTGTGGCACAAGCAGAGTACCTTACGATGGGCTTGCTTTAACTATATAGATGGTTCGATCACAATAGATATATGTATATATAGGTTGTCTCATGTTTGTCTTGTTTTTCATTTCACCTCTACAGAAAACGGTGTGTAGGGTCAGTCAATTGATTGTAGGACAATTTGATCGTGAGTTTTGTGCCAAACACAAAAAAAACAAACATAAAAAATGAAAAATCAGTCCATGATCGACGATGGATCGAGGAGTTTCTCGCAGTGATAAACATTTTGTGTGTATATGGGTGTTTTTGGACTAATTGTTCAACATCGGTGAAAATGCGCATAAGTTTAGTAGAGATGTAGAGCTGAACCCTAGCAGAAGGCATGACGTGACACCGGATTACTCGGATGTAGGAACGTAAGATGGAGAGCAAGAGAGACGACTACCTATCTGCTCAGATTCTGCCTGGGCATGGAGATTGCTAGGTTTAGCAGCCCCAATACATGGAGTAACAAAAAAGCTAGCTAGTATAGTATAAATTGCTCTTCATTTTGTTATCATCTGGCCTTAGTATAAAATATGGAATTATATCCGTCCTTTTACTCAACGCCTAACCCCTTGATATACCTGTAAAATGGAGTTTTCTTATGTTTTGTGTTATTACCCTTTTATTACCCTTTTATTACCCTGTTATTACCCTTTTATTATAAAAGCATGGTTATTACTATAGAGCATATTATAAAGGCCAGATAAATGTCTAAAAAACCCATCCAAGATTTTAGAAAATTTAGACCATTCCATCAATCGAGTCTATCAAAAACATTCTATGTATTCTTAAACTTGTTTCAATGCACTCGAAAACAAATTAAAATTTCTAAAATAATAATCCGCAATATATATGGAAAAAATATTTATTGCGGGGTGATGTTTCAAAATTTTAGACGAATTTGTAGAATTTTTCAAAATTTAGACCAATTAGACGAATTTGTAGAATTTTTCAAAATTTAGACCAATTAGACGAATTTGTAGAATTTTTCAAAATTTAGACCAATTAGACGGATTTGTAGAATTTTTCAAAATTTAGACCAATTCATGTAAAAGTCATAGATGCAATATGATAAGGAAGTTTCTGCACGGGGTTGTGCACGATAATAATTATTGTTATCACATTCTAGACACCATACCTCCTCCAAGAGGGTAAGAGGCAAACAAGGAAGTATTACTATGAAGGAGGTCTGTTATTACATGACTTACGCTTCTAGCCGTCGCGCACGGTTCAGCATATCGGCGCAGCGGCTGCGCATATTGAACTTTTCAACAAACTTTACCTAGTACACATCTGTTACTCGAAACTTAATGCTTAATGCCAGGTAAAATGGGATATCAGATGGTGTGAACAACTCGATTTTGATTCACTTGCATAAATCGATGCGAGGTTTTGTTGTTGTTTATTTTCTTGATTCCCTTATGTTTTGTTCCCTGCCATTTTTTAGCTTCTTATAATTATCTAGTCATATTTTTCACAGGCAGTCCTTCCTCTCTAGTTTGGTATCTTTTGAATTTTATCCATTTCACCGTAAAGGCTTCAATTACAATTACCGAGAGTCGATCTCGAGGCTATTAGATAAGTTTTTTTTGTGCTAACAGGAAGAGAGGCAACAAAACCAAAAGACTGTCGATCGGGTAGATCGGTAGATCGGCTGGTCGGCACCGGTGGGAAGCTGTAAATAAATACATATGTATGTATATAGTCCGCAAGAAAATCGATTATTACACTATCGATAAACACAGGTTCATGTATCGATTTAAATGGGATGATAGAATGGCTGAGCATAAGGCGGCTAGATGACACATACAGAGAGTAAAAGAGAGTGAGTGAGACGGAGAGGGGCTCGGACGGGAGATATTTGGTAGTACGTACCGGGTACGTAGGTAGTTGCAATTGTATCCATCCCGGGCGCGCAGCCGCCGAATACTCAATATTTTGCCTGCGCTTGTTAGTGCTGGTGCTGGGTGCTGATATTTACTGCTCCCCGGCTCCTGCTTACACGCTGATGCACTCCAATTTCATTTTAACAGAATTCAGGAGGAGTTTTTAGTATGGCATTCACCACCCCCCTTTGCATCATGACCCTTCCCTTCTCAGGTAGTTGTTGCTGCTGCTGTATCTCTATATCTAAATAGTCACGTGCTTATGGCTTACGTTATTGGCATGCGATTTTAAGTCGGTGATTGTGGGCTATTCCCTTATCGCCTCGGGATTTATGACTGCCAAGGAGAAAATCTCTGTTGTGCGGTATACACGAGTTGAGCTATAAACAGAGAGGGAGAGGGAGAGATAGAGAATGCAAGGTAGCTAAAGGGTCATAGTTTATAGTTTCACCGCGAAAAATTCTTATTAACCAAGTACCGCGTCACTGAAAGAGAGAGAGAAATTATATCTCAGGTGCTTGATATCCAATTAAGATACCTGACGATAAGGTGGTGAAAATTTTTCTTCTATAAATGGGGAATGCGCTTCTCTCTTGCATTTTTTCATCAGTTGTTGTTGTTATAATAACTAGAAAGATCGCGCACGGCTGTTATGCACTATTGTGCAGGATATGCCCCGGCGGCGGCACAGTAACCATTGCCAAAATGACAAAGCAGTTGTCAACGGCAGAACCCACAACAATTGCTGCAATTCCATAGCCACAGCATAGCCATGGGGGCCACATTGCAGATCTTGACCAAATTGCATAATTCTCTGGTAATTGATTGTAAGTGCCTCGAAGATCGATTAATCTCCTTGGGGCCATTATATTGCTGGATAAAGGGGCAGGTGGAGATAGTGTGCCCCTCGCCCTCTTCCCCTCCAACGTTCACACAAAAGGCTGCCCCTTAGCGAATGAAAAATCCACGAACGTGAGCAAATCTGAGTGGAATTATTTTCGTTTTTGTTGTTGTTGTTTTTACTTTTATATTACTGGGCATTATTGAGCCCAAAGAGCCCAAAACGAAGGACAGGTTTCTACTGTGTGCTAGTTGCTGTGTCGTTTTGTGTTTTTGTGTCCACGAAAGAGGTTTCCTTATCCTGCTGCTGCTTCATGGCTATATAACCCAGAGACATTTCAATCGCCGCGAATCAACAGCCACAAATGCGGCTGTGATTGTTTTCTGCTGCTGCTGCTGCCGCTATGTTCGCGATATAGTCGACAATCTCCCAAAGCTGGGATTGACCCTTGCCTTCCTGGAAAAAAGCATTTTGCAAATTTGACCTCACGAACGATTGTGATTTTATTGACCACCTTTTTGAGGTTATGTAAAGGCCACCGAATCGAAAAGGATTAGATCACTGTGTTTCTCTAAACGTAACAGCAGCAGGTTCTTGCCTGCCTCTATGTAGGGCTATGGGATTCGTTCGTGCACGCCAGTTGCCGTCAGAGACTAGGAACTTTGCGCCATTACTGACTCCGAGTTAAGAGTGCGCGGCGCACTCAATCAACCATGATGGATATAACAGCGACAGGTCTTCTTTTGGCAGCCAATAATCGCGTTGTCTTAAGTGCTGTGAAGTGTGTGCTCTCGAAAATCAAGGAAAAGGTCCCGAATATGCTGACTCCCCTCGTTGGGGTCTGTGCTTGTGTGCTAGTGCACACGGTAGTCCACTAGTTGCGAAATTTAACACGAGTTTTATGGAGGCGAAACACGACAGCAAAAACAAACAAACGCGCGTCGCACAAAGGCAGCTAGTTCGCGCCAGTTGTTGGCGTACAGTTGCCCATTTTATAACGAGTTACAAGTAATTTTGTCACACAATTAACACCAACGCCTTCAAAAGGGGCTTCCAGGGGATACCAGCCAGAATGTCAGCGAAAAGGTGGCCCTCGAAATATATATTGACTTGCCTACTAGCGATATACACACATTTATATGCAAATATACACGCTGGACTCCGGAGGTTATGCCTATGAAATATTTCCGTGGTAAACTATAGTTATTGCACCTTTGAGGTACACAGAACGGACGAGCCTCGTGCGCACGTTTCCGCCCTATCCTCCCCGATCTTGGAGTGTGCTGCCGCGCCGCTCGCCGCCACCACCGCGCCTCGCCACATAGCCTAGAGAAGGCCCCAAGCGAGGAATGAGGTTTTTTCTTTGGGCAGTAGTATAGCACATAACAACAACATTTTCAAAAAAAAAAAAACATATTTGTTAAGGAATTTCTTGTGATACATGAAGTCCCGCTTAAACGCCGGGGTTACCGGTTAACGTGTATAAACAGATCAGTGGAAGCTGTTAAATAAATTGCCATTAAACCGTTTATATAGTGTGACTAGAATCAGAGTAGAGAACAATTTCGTGTATGATATGGAAAAATGGGGAAATTGTCGTGTTTTTGTTGTTGTTGTTATTTATGGGGTATTTGGTAATGATGATTATGATTGCTTGGTAAATACATTGTGCCCTAAGATGGGGGAAGGACCAAAACATTCGAAAGATTTCAAATTTTTCAGTTAATCCTCGAATTTTGTAGTATGTTTTCTATTAAACACCCCCCCTCTTTGTTACCCCCCCTTCTTCGTCGATGGCTCTCCAGCCCAATTCGAGCCTTGGCCTCCATTAGCTTCTTCCTACAGACGTCTCTCTATTCCGCAGCTTGCCTCCAGTTTCTGATATCAAGTCTGGGTGGTAATGAAAGGTAATAAAAAGGTAATTAAAGGTAATAAAATGGTAATAAAAGAGAAATAAAAGGGTAATAATGCAAAAAATCGGGAAAACGAATTTAATACGTTTTTTCCAATATATGTGAAAACAGAGAAGATAGAATCTTCTTACAGGTCTTCTGTGTATATGTTATTGTATTACTTCGTTCATTAGCAGCAGCCCCCTCGCCAATCCATACAGTTATTTCGCCCACAATAAGCTTCCATTATTTTTATTCTCCCAACAACATTTTTTTCCATTATCAATGGTTGGTGCAAAAATCAAAGCCCAATGTAAAGTAGCCTATGAGTGTGTTTATGGCAGTATATGTTTATATGAATATCTTATGGAGTGTCCTTCATTTCCTCTCTTCTCACCGCACCCGCCCTGCGAAATAAGAAATATACAGGACCATCCAGAGGGTTGGAGTAGTATAATATCAACTGAAAGGCCAATTATTTATTATTATTGTGAATGTGTCGTCGTTTAGGATGAGCGGGGCTCCAAAGTAGTAGATAGTGGTAGTGGATGGGTAAACCGTGTCTATCAGGAACGACGTTTGACGACAATACACACACAGACGACCGAGATACACAGTGATAGGCTCTTGTAGAAAAGGAAGAGGGCTTAGGCGCTCACGTACATATATTTATATAAATAGGTGTATGTATGCCTTCTATATAGAGCACAAGAAACAGGAGCACCCAGGAGCAGAGCCAGGAGCAGTAGGATAATCATGATATGATGATGTGATAAATCAAAACTTTACAAGGGTGTCATTTATAATCGATAAAATTCCCTGCTGAATATACATACATATATACAAGTGTGTGTGTATAGAGCCAGAGAGTTGTGGTGACCTAGGAAGTTGAGGATGGGAGACTTCCAATACTAGACTATGATGTTTTCGGGGTGGTTTTTCTGTTCAAGAAGGTGGTGTATCATCAGCAACAGTGGTGTGTGGTGAGAAAGACACGACTTTGTGTCATGTGTCTGTAGATGATCTGTGTATTTTATAAGTAAGGACGCAGGCCACCACCAATCGCATTGATGAATTCCGCAAACAATTTCCCGTTGATATTCACATCTTCAGCCCCGTCTGCCCCTCAGCTATGCTACCACCACCACTAGCAATCTTCCTCACCCTCCACACTCCAATGCCCCTGCTTATTCTCTTAAAAATGAAGTCAAAGTGTAAAGGTAGAACGGGCGCGTAGGAGCGATATATGGATGTACACATATACATCAAAGGAATGTTGCCGCGCGGGGGTGGTTTTTGCTCTGCTGTTGAATGCTCTCTGCTTTTTCTTCCTTGCCCAAAAGTTACTCACGTTTTGTGTGCCACCCTCCACTCCCACCCCTGATGGTTATTATATGGCATCTAGGGTGGATGGATGGATGGATATAGCTGTGGAGGTGGTGGTACTGGGGTATGGTAGCGTGGTTGCTTTGGGGAATTAAAGTTAATTTTATGCTGATGATTTCTGGATTGTCAAATTTGCTGTTGATGTTATTGGGTGGTGCGCTTTGCGGGAATTATGGTGAGATTAGGTGGATTTTATGGGGGGTTTTCTTCGCACACCCCTCTAAGCACAATATATTTGTATATACATACATATTATGATGGGATTTCATTTGTAATATGCGGCAGCAATTTAAAGGACTTTGATGTTAATTGGTGGTATTACCGGAGTTTTATAAGGGGAAATAATTTATTTATTTTTATTTTTTAATTTTTTTCTCTTCCTTGTCGTTTTATTATCAATGTAATTCCCATAACTTTGTGTCCTTTGTTATTTTGTTCCCATATCGTTCGAGGGTGGTATTTTGCGAAGTTTAAAAAAATTAATAGCTTTTACCATAAAAATATTTTATGATACCCCATCAATCTCTTGCACGTTTCTTAAAACATATGGGATACACTACTACATACACAAAAAACACTAAATACAAGAAGAAAAAAAAAACGTTTGGAAATGTGTTTTTCAAAATATTAATATCGTACAGCTTCCGCGACATTTCTTTTGTGTAGATGTGTGGGGGTTTTTAAAATACTAATTGCGCTACAAATGGGTGACAATTTACGATCTTGATGCGTCGTTCTTAAAGAAAGCAAAATTTGTTCTAAAGATCGGCTCCAGTTCATTTATTTAGTGGTAATGTGTATTTTAAGAGCCCTGCATGCAGCACACACGAGAAAAGGAAAAATATATAAAAACAAAACAAACGCAAAATGTTTTGCTGCATCTGTTGTATTGTGATATTGCATATGTTGCTTTCATACACCATCACAGTACATAAAATGGCATCGTGTTCACTGATGACATCTGGTGGAGACTTGCTAAGAGAAGTGAAACCGATATACGCCCTCAACGCGAAAGAAACGAAACCAAGACCACCCCCAAAGAAGTTTGTGTCTGGTGTGTGAAGTAATTTTTTTAGTAGTAATTTTATGATCCTTGAGTTTGATCTTTTCTTCTTTGAGGGACTCCTTTCAACAGAGCAGCTAGTAACCACCTTGGCTTGTTCAGATGAACACTAGTTTCATGAGGCTTAAGTCTATCCAATGGTATTTGAGATTTCTTTCGCTGATCTCCACTCTCCCTTCACGATCTTTACTATCTGCCTTTTCGTACCATCGCGCTCTCTCTCTCTCTCTCATTTTTCATCCCTCTTAATCAGAAACACTCTAAGAAATATTAGAGTTTTCCCATTTAGCAGCAAATGGCAGTTGGTAGGGTTGGAGATTTTAAAAACGCCTCCACATGAATTCTCTTCTTGAAGCACAAAAAAAATTAGCAAACAACTAAAAACAACTATGAAACTGGGGATAACTACTACATTATATCTAGCTGGCAGCTTAATCTTAGTGCATTTATCATCGTAATAGCTACAGTACAACAAATACAAACAATCGATAATTTTCCATTTTCCCAATCATCGAATCCAATAAATTTTCTGCAAGTTATCAGCACGTGCTTAAGTTGTACACAGGTAGGGAGTCCCCCGTTTATATTGCAGCGCATTCAATGACTGCGCCTTCATCATTATCATCATGCAAGTATATACACACATATATATATATATATATATATATATATATATATATATATATATATATATATATATATATATATATGTACAGATGAGATGCTGACGCGCACTCTCTGAGCGCTGGGTGTATTTTGCGAGATCGAAATGCTAAAACGGGTGCTTCATACTATCTCCATGCCATATAATACACATTACCGTACTCCGCGCGCTCGGTTCAATTATCCCACTATATGTTCCACATTGATCGTGTCTATAGCGCTGTACCTTATAATAGTTCTCTTGATCGGTGATCAATAGCTACTAGCCAGGAGAACAACAACGATCATATAGGATTACTGTAATTTTTTGGGGTTTTTAGACTTCTAGGCTTGGTTGGTGGGCCTTCTTCAATGGTTCTTCTCCATTAGAAGATCAAAGAGATCCAGATGTCATTCCTAAAATATTGAATTTATACTTAGCGGTAGCGACACCTAAACCTAAGTTTAAAAATCCCAAAAAATTCCAGTAATCCTCTTTCATATAGTAGAACAAAATAACAAGGTGCCCCAAAGAAAATTAAGGAAAACATTTTTAAGGACAATAGAAAACCAAAAACAAACAAATCAACAACACAACCAAACAAATAAAAAACATTATAAATAACGAAACATAAATGGTCTGCTCCGAGCCAGGTAACTCTATACCTGCAGAGCAGATCAGTAAAGTGCGTAAAGCTCATGTGCGCCTCAGCCGCCGCCGCGTGTGCTCGCACAGAAGAGATGATGATGATTCTCTAGTAAGCTGCTGAGACGAGAAGGAGATGCAATGGCGGTAAGGTGTATCACTGGAGCAAATGTGCTGTATGTAAAACCCAGCAGTATGTCTGACTATAGCCCCTTATGCTGCTATTCTTGAGTTGATGCTGCTGGGAATCTGAGCCGCCGCTTGTGCGCACAGGTAGAGAAAAGTATATTATAGGTTGTTACATAGATAGAATAGAATAAAAGTGGCAAAGACAGGTGATCGAGTCGAGTTGAATCGAGAGAGAGAGAGAGAGAAATAAAAAGAAAGATAGAGACGGCTAGGGGGGCGTTCGGGCAATCTTCAACTATCTACTAGACTTTTTGCATGTGCGCATGCGCGGCTGACTTATGCATCCGATGATTACGTGTTAACAACCCAGCGAGCGCATATTAGATAAACGTCGTACATTAATCAGAGCTTTAGCGCCGACAGTCTTGCGCCTGGTGATCTTGGATGTTGGATGCATGCGCGCTCTTGTATCTTTCCCATTTCCTCGTGCCTCTGGCCTTGTTTCTCTCTTTTTTTCTCTTTTTTCGAATATGCATATATTTCTCTAATCAAGCATACCTTTTGTGAATTTTGCCGCATTTCTCAGTTCGTGTTTCGGTTTTTAAGCGCGCGCGCTATATTAGAAACTTAAATAAATTTTCACCCAGCCCCAGTCACACGGGTTCCAGTCTTAACTATCTAGATATATTATCGCGCAGGCGCGCGCATATTCTAGGATTGCAGCATATGTGCGCGAGCGCGCATGTGCAACACTCAGCCACACACGAATTGCACCACAGATATTAGGTCCCCGGTGGTGCGCGCGCACGCGCGCGGAGGATGTATGTTTACCGCAAGACGAATTTTCGCCCGTTTAACGTTTTTGAGGTAATTCTGTTTCTCTTTCTTTCTTTTTCTCACTCATTCTTTCTCTCTCTCTTCATCATTATAATATATATCTTATAAAGCTAAGCCGAGCATGCGCATGCCGCGCGCCACCAGCACAAAATAGCGAATTTGATACTGCGGACACGATAAATGTTTATCGGTAACGGATATTAACTTAACTCAAATTTTAAGTTGTGCAAATTGGCTATTCGTTGCCTATATACAGATGTATGTACGTATATAGTGGTGGCTTTAGAGATATATAGAGAAGTGCATGGGGTCTCGATTACTATTTGCTAATTTGCAGTAAATTTAATTAGAATTACTTTTCTGGATTTCCCCCCTTGGTCCTGCTTCGCGGATCGCGCGCGGATGAATTGAGTGTTAGCCACCCGTATTTTATCATGTGGTGGCGCGGTCATATACAGTATTTACTCGGTGTGTGCTAATTGAATTTCCTTGTTTTGTTTTTCAGATTTTGACCACCCTGTGTACTATGAATTTTAAGTACAATTGTGTTTTTTGTCACAATTTATGTGGGTATAATGGGGTCCACACCACGTTTGGTTTTTCGCAACGATTTTACTTTATTTGTGTTTTTTTGTGCAACCCTAGACAATCGATCCTAGTATCGATAATGCAGTTCACAGATCATATACCATCACTAGTTTCGGTTAATCTAACCTAAAATCACTTCTAAGATAGAGAGACTACTATGGTACGGCATAATAGTGTCGATCATTTTCTCGAGATCTCTTTCAACAATCTACATGGGAAAGCACCAATTATTTGCTTTTCTCCATACCCCTCCCCCGCCGCCGTTACCCTCGTTGGAGAATGCATGCCCCATTCATGTCGGCGCGGGCTAATCAACTGCCATATAAAATTAGAGATAAGCTAAAATGGCGATCATGCTTATCCAATTCTTATAATCTCGTATCAATTTTTTAAGACAGGTGATAGATTGATCGCGCCAAATACTTGGGCACGCGCGCGATCGCGCAATCTGCATTCATACGTGGGTGGGTGGTGGGTATATATACTCGTAATATATCTTAGGGATTTATTTTTTTTAAATTAATTTGTTTGGTATTTTTGCTGCTTTATATGTACGTTAAAATATTATGGTCGGTCGATGATCAATCCCTGGCTAGTGGACGAGACTATTCTGTGTGTGTATGTCATAATACGTGGTGATCTTCGATTTTTACTAAAAATTTATGCGCTCTAATACCCAGTAAATTTCACAATCATGCACAGGCAAAATGATATTATACACACACACAAAATCCCAACAAAGCACACAAAACCTGCAACGATCATCTCTCGACAAATAGTCACACAGGAAGAGAATTCGTGATCTTCTATACGACGAGTATATACAAAAACAACATATATCATTCGGGCCGGTCGCCGTTCTTCATTGCTTGGCTGTGATCCTCCTGCTTCCAGCCATCTATCTCGCTCTTCTTGGTATCAGATAATTTTCATATCAAATATCGTGAAAATTATTTATGACACACTGCAATTTTCATATTTACTTGATCCTAGTGATCTTGTGTGCATGGCTCTTACAAGAACGAGCAGAAATCCTGTCTTCATTGCAAATTCATAATTCATTTTATAAAATCACAACCTTACTTTATAGAAGAAGGAGTGAAAGGATAATATCAGTGATTTTTTCTGTGTAACAGTATATTTTTTCACGTCTAGTTTCGATTGGTCGTTTGGTGTGTGATTTTGATCTGATGTATACGAAAATAAACATTTGTCCCATTAGTCCAATCTTTCCCATTCATTTTTTTTTGTAAAATAGTAGCGAATTCCTCCGGTGTAAGTACGATTTGCATTAATCGGGGCTTGATCTTACGTATAGATCTGATGTATACCAGATCGTTTCATCTAGCTAAAACTATGCAGTGTAACATCCTGCGTAAGGAATTCTAATTGGATCGTGTGAATATCAAATTTCCGTGATCATGGACACAAACCATTTTCGAAAAAAGCTATCCTAGTACAGAATTTTTTCTTATCTAAGACACAATCTACAGAAAGATCCTTTTTTGGGTCTGGGAAATTTTGTTATTTTCATTATTTCCAATTGGGTGTCGTTGTGTTGAAATAAAAAAAAAACAAAACAAAATTAATCTTGAGCAAATCACAATCATTTCTTCCTCTTCTCCTGCTAGTTTTGCTCCTCCTCTCTCCCCCAAAAAAGGGAATAAACACATCAACCTATGAAAACTTTACCCTTTTGCAGTAATAAATAAAACTGCATAGCACAACCGCCGTTTTTTTTTATAAATTTTGTGTCGCCCTTAATATTTGACATATAACAGATCCGAAATTACTGGCAATCATATCATCAATCACCCCCTCTACCCTGCGATATCCAGCAACAACACCACCATCACAAAAAATCATATATTTGTATATATGTATCTAAAATGAAAAAAAAACTTATACAGAGAGCGACAAAAATCAAGGACGGCTAAAAGTGGGAGGTTTAATAATATCTCTCAATGTTTCTGCATACCCCTGTGAAACTAGGGCGAAATTTTTTCCATTAAAAACAAAAAAAAATGACGTAAGCAAAATCCAGCTATCAACCATCCTCTAAGAGGTCCCAAAAGAGAATTCTATCGCATCAGAGAAGGCCAGCTAACAACAACAACAATAAAAGAAAACACATCCCCAAAAGGAAAACACACGGTGCAATAAAGGAGTACCCCGTACCACCCGCGCACCCTGTCTCTTATTCTTCTTTCTTTCTCCCCAAAAGCCTTCTCTCTGTGCGGTTTAAATAATTGACTTTGCAGTCATATACTTTTTAACTCTCTTGGTACCAGAGTAACAAAAATC